>SDVV010016673.1:0-14183 GCA_016164225.1 Gammarus roeselii
GCCCTTACCTTTCAACTTTGTCTCACTCAGCGCCAACACATCTAACTTCCTCCTCAAAAACATCTCACCAATCTCCCTCCTCTTTACATCACTCGTACTACAGCCACGCACATTCAGCGACCCTAACAATAGGGTTTGGAGAGGCGTGTGCCTCTCCTCCCCCCGCTCGTCTTGCCGTCTTCGAGGAAAGGTTTTTACAGAGAACGGGATTCCTAGCCCCTTCGCTCCGCCCCGTTTTGTCGTCTCCGACACGCTGGGGATTGCGGTAGCCGATTATACTCCTGGCTACAGGGCGCCCCTTTAGTCGCCAGTACATAGGATTGGGAAAACCGCCCACACTTGGGGCTAAAAAATCCTAAGAACGTGGGGTTGGGAAATCGAAATGCGCTAACAAATTGTAAAGATGGGGTTATATATGAAAAATAAAGGGTTGAATAGACGACATAAATTATACACAAAATATATACATAACACTGGATATACATATCTCATGACGAAATGCGCTAACATATTGTAAAGATGGGTGTAAAACAATGTATGAATAATGAGGTGGTGAATAGACGACATAAGTTTTACATAAAATATATACATAGCGCTGAATATATACATTTCATGACCGCTAGGAAATGATTAAATGATTGACAAACAGGATAATTCGATACTGGAGTTCCGAAATCGAATTAATATACTTCTGTTATAGCAGATGAAACACAATATTAGCTTATCTGTCAATGATTGTATTTTCAAAAAAGGTTAGGGTAAGTGGTTGAAATGAACAATAAATTATATTCACATCGATTTGGCCTCTGTCATAGCTGGGAGCTACCAATCGTTCTTCGGAAATTCAATTTCAACTCGTCACATTTCATCTCCACCGGCCGCTCGTTTGGATTACATGGAGTGAATTATTATTTACATCAGTGCACATACAGAAAGTATCTATTATGACAAAATAATTCCGACTACATAGCGTTGGGAAAACCAGTGACACGCGGGGTTGAAAAATAAGAAATACTTAGGGTGGATAAATAACAAAATACATGGGTGTGGAAAATAGGAATTACATGGGGTGTGAAATCACGCATGCATGTGGTTAGAGTCCCGAGAATATAGGGTTGGGACATCAAAATATGCTTACATATTGTAATGAATAGTTTACATTATTGTACGATGACGGAGATGTGGATGGACGACATGAATTATACAGAAAATATGATTATAATATAGGGTTGGGAAATCGAAAAGCCCTAACACATTGTAAAGATGGGTGTAAACCAATATATTAATAATGAAGCGGTGAGTAGGCGACATAAGTTATAAAAAAATGTTATACGTTAAATACATACCAAAGAACTGAATATACGATAGACACACTTCAAGACCGCTAGGAAATGATTAAATGATTGACACTCAGAATAATGCAATGCTGGAGTACACAAGTCGGATGAATATACTTCTGTTATAGAAGACAAAGCAAAATATTAGCTTATACGGCAAAGATTGTATCATCAAAGATAGTACGATAATTGCTAGAAATTATCACTTGGGCTCGCTTACAAAAGTCCATCGACTCTCTTTCGTTGCTCGCACTCGTTGCCACAGTTGCCACGGTTCAGCGGCTGTTTTTGCTGTCCTGAGGCAAGCCTCTATATGTCGGAGGCTATTGGGTTATGGCTTGCAGCCACCAGCAAAATATTAGCGGCTGTTGATAATTGCATACTCGCGAATATTGCTTTTGGTTTGGAGTTGCAAGCAGATGTTATCCTGTCGGCTCAACATCGACGGCTTCCAATACAGCGATTCCCATTCCTTTCGTCGCCAGCCCTTTTGAGCGGGAATGGGAACAACAGTACTTTGTGGCATTGAGGCAAGGTACCTCAATTTCCAATGTTTATCGGTAATGCGATGGATAAACAAAGAATTGTGAACGTTGATTGAACGGAGGTATATTTTCACGTTGAGGTTCTTGACAGCTGAAATAAAAATTGCCCAAAAATATTCATGAAAAAAAGTTGTGGTTTTAATGAAGCTCTAATTAGAGGTGTCGTCAACACTGATTGGTGATGCAAGAAAACCCTATTTCCCTTATTTGGGTTAAATTAAATCTTTACCTTCTGACGCGTATTTCAATAGGAGTGATTGAAACGGTTAGCATTCTTCCCGCCAACTGCACTATTAAATTCGATGCCCGGAATCCGGATGTCGAAGACGGCGAGTGCTAAAATAATTTTAAATCAAAATCATCATTAGAAATAGTCATCATTGCCAACACAATCACCATCAGAAATTGTCATTAATGCTCACGATCATCATTAGGAATAATCATCAATGCCCACATGATCACCATTAGAAATTGTCATCAATACCTACACGATCGTTATTAAAAGTAGTCATCAATGCTCACACGATCACCATTAAAAATAGTCATCAATGCTTACACGATCACCATAAGAAATGCTCATCATTGCTCACACGATCACTATCAGGAATAGTCATCAATGCTCATACGATCACCATTATAAATAGTCATCAATGCCCACACCATCACCATTAGAAATATTCATCAATGCCCACACGCTGCTGGTGATTTGCTGTTGTTAATCACATCGCCAATTATGCGTTTTTATGTTGATACCTTTGTTGACTGAGTACTTCATACAGGCATTAGACGTCATCAAAGCAGAAGCCTCAAGATAAAAGGGTCCAGCAGATTTGTTCGTGTTGTTACATCTTGACAGCGTCCGTCTGAGCTCGTTGGAGACGCCCACTGGAGGGATGAAGTTATTGCATTCAAACGAGCCTGTAAAGGAAATATCTGGTGTCACCCAGAGCAGCGTCAGACCGACGGCAATGCGATCTTCAATGATGACGTTAGACTGACGGCAATGCGATCTTCAATGATGACGTTAGACTGACGGCAATGCGATCTTCAATGATGAAATATTGAACGTTTTTTCTATAATGTACTTGTAATTGACGATATGAATAATTCGAGGGCCTTCCCTGACATGTCAATCATAGATATTGAAGACAAGCCCCTGCAGCATTGAAAGTCTGATTTGATGGTTGTTAATAGTCTGAGGTAATGGATGTTAATAGTCTGAGGTAATGGAGATTCAGAATCATTTTGTGAATTTTCTTCTGGAAACCACAAAATAAAGTGAAGGTGAATCCTACCCCATAGAAGTGCATGCAATTATTGAACCGCATGCCCTGTGGGAGGTGGGGATGACTTACTGCAGTTATTGAACCGCATCCCTGTGGGAGGTGGGGATGACCTACATGCCCTGTGGGAGGTGGGGATGACTTACTACAGTTATTGAACCGCATCCCTGTGGGAGGTGGGGATGACCTACTGCAGTTATTGAACCGCAACACTGTGGGAGGTGGGGATTATTTACTGTAGTTATTAAACCGCATGCCCTGTTTAGGTGGGGACGACTTACTGCAGTTATTAAACCGCACGCTCTGTGGGACGTGGGGATGACTTAATGCAGTTATTGAACCGCATGCACTGTGGGAGGTGGGGATGACTTACTGCAGTTATTGAACCGCATGCACTGTGGGAGGTGGGGATGACTTACTGCAGTTATTGAACCGCATGCACTGTGGGAGGTGGGGATGACTTACTGCCGTTTGTGAACTGCATCCCTGTGGGAGTTGGGGATGACTTACTGTAGTTATTAAACCGCATGCCCTGTGGAGGTGGGGACGACTTACTGCTGTTATTTAACCGCATGCACTGTGGGACGTGGGGACGACTTACTGCAGTTATTAAAACGCATACACTGTGGGAGGTGGGGATGTCTTACTGCAGTTATTAAGCCGCATGCACTGTGGGAGATGGCGATGACTTACTGCACTGTGGGAGGCGGGGATGACTTACTGCAGTTATTTAACCGCATGCACAGTGGGAGGTGGGGATGACTTACTGCAGTTATTGAACCGCATGCCCCGTGGAGGTGGGGATGACTTACTGCGATGAAGCATCGCAGTAAGTCATCGTTGAAGCATCCCAGACTTCATTAGTTGGTGCTTCATTAATGTTCAACAATAACAATTCTAATTTAAAGTTAACACAATTAAGTGTACGATGGACCAGATATAATCCGTCGCCCTGATGCAACACAAGGGCGTCGTAACCAGGCGTCGATTATAGCCGATTAGTGCCGACATTAAAGCACAGACCCTCGATCTTAAGGGCAGACAAGGTCGTTGTAACCAGGCGTCGATTATAGCCGAATAGTGCCGACATTAAAGCACAGACCCTCGATCGTAAGGGCAGATTCTTCCATCGAACATAGAATATAGAAAACACTTTTTTGAATAATTTATATTATTCATATCGTATCGTCCATTAGCTCAATCAAATATGAATAGGTTCACACTTGCCAAGGCGATATATGTTATTTATCATGAAACTTAGAGTAGCCATTCTCTTATGTTTGCGTTTTTTCTATAGTTTTCCACATTTTCCATATCACTATTATTTCCTCTCCGTTTCTATAACTGGGTAGTTGTAGATACATCCCATGTACGCATTTCGTGTGCTTTGTTTGTGAACCGTTCTTTTCTTCTCACATACTTCTGAATTATTTCTCGTCTACTCCTTCCCTTGAGAGAAATTGGAAACCAGTCGCCTCTAAAAGGATTTCCAGTCGCAGTGTCATCCCCCCTCTTTCGGGGAGATTGGCCTTGACACCAAACACTCCAGGAGTGCCAATTCTTCTCTGCTACTTGAAACCAAAGCCAGAAATGGGAATTGCTGATGTTGGAATTGAGAGGTGTGGATAGTGAATTTTGGAGGTGAGGATAGTGAATGTGGGAGGTGTGGATAGTGGAAGTGGGAGGTGTGGATCATAGATGTGGGAAGTGTGGTTAGCGGTTGTGGGAGGTATGAATAGTGGACGAAGGAGGTGTGGATAGTGGATGGTGGAGGCTTGGATGGTGGATGACTGTGGTGTGGATAGTAAATGTGGAGGTGTGAATAGCACATGTGGGAGGTGTAGATTGTGGATGTGAGAGGTGTGGATAGTGAATGCCGGAGGTCTGGATGGTGGCGGTGGGAGGTTTGGGTAGTGGATGTTGCAGAAGCGGATAGTGTATGGTGGAGGTATGGATGATGGAAGTGGGAAGGGGAATTGTACACGTGGGAGGTAGCGAAAGTGGATGTGGGGGGTGGGGATAGGGGATGTGGGAGGTGGGAATTTGAATTGAATTTTCCTAGTCGAGTCATTTTGTGTGAATTCTTTTGAGATAATTTCATCATCTGTTGAGACCATCGCGAACAACAAATATCAAATGACAAGTTAAATTTAAAGTTATTTTTTCCAGGCGAATACATTCTATCGATGGTAGTTAGGATGTATCATACAAATGTATGCAATGCATGACTACACTAGGATAGTGGTATAAACACTCCAGCTCAGCTATTCGAAGTATTCAACAATAAGTAAAAAAAAAATTGTGAATTAAAATTATTTAATAACGTAACTGTTTTAGAAATCGAAAGTTCGAAATAGATGATCGCTGCTGAATAAAACCTCATCCAGATCAGGTATTTCATTGTTCTTGATCACACGAGGGTCTTTTCTTGGCATTGTTCCGGCAATTATCGTCAGGGACCTTCTCTTTTATGCGCTCTAATGTTTTCCAAACACAAAGCAAAGAAGTATAAATGCAACACTTACACTGTTGCTGCCGCCATCACAAGACGGAATGCTGGAATATCCAAGACTTGAGCGGCGGGCATATTTGCCTTTCCCTCCATACCTAGCGCCGTCTCCGGCCGTCGGAACTAAACAACGCAGACGCCGGTCAGAGCAAGGCTCATGCGTCGGTCATGTTTGACTTTCACTTCGGACTTGGTGTCAACTCGAGCGCTTGATTACTAATCAATGCAAACGGCAGCCAGAGCAAGGCTCATGCGTCGGTCATGTTTGACTTTCACTTCGGACTTGGTGTCAACTCGAGCACTAGATTACTAATCAATGCAAACGGCAGCCAGAGCAAGGCTTGGGTGGCGGGACAGTACTCGATAACAGACTACAAAGACTTCGAACGGTGCAAAGATCGGTCATCAGGCCTGTTGGCCTGTCACGCTCGACCATGCTTCAGTTAGGGTACTCGATAACAGACTACACAGACTTCGACCGGTGCAAGGCGCGGTCATCAGGCCTGTTGGCCTGTCACGCATGACCATGCTTCAGTTTGGGTACTCGATAACAGACTACACAGACTTCGGTCGGTGCAAGGCGCGGGCATCAGGCTTGTTGGCCCGTCACACCCGACCATGCTTCAGTTTGGGTACTCGATAACATACTACACAGACTTCGGCCGGTGCAGGGCGCGGGCATCAGGCCTGTTGGCCTGTCACGCCCGACCATGCTTCAGTTTGGGTACTCGATAACAGACTACACAGACTTCGGCCGGTGCAGGGCGCGAGCATCAGTCCTGCTGGCTTGTCACGCCCGACCATGCTTCAGTTTGGGTACTCGATAACAGACTACACAGACTTCGGCCAGAGCAGGGCGCGGGCATCAGACCTGTTGGCACGTCACCTCCAACCTTGCCTCGGTTTAGGCACTCAAGACTTAATAACACACACGGCGGCCAGATCAAGGCTCGGGTGGCGGGATTGTTCACCCGTTACGGCTGACCTTGCTTCAGTTCGAGCACTCGGTGCTAAACTGCGCAGATGGCCGCGAAAGCAACGCTCGTGCGGCGGCCTGTTTGCCTTTCACTGCTTTGGACACGTCGGCTCGGACACTCGGTTCTCAATACAAGAGAGAGTGGCCCATCATGTCTTGAAAAGAGCTTAGAGGCACCGTTTGTCTGATGAGAAACGAAAAAGTTGGTTGACGCTGTTGCAGCCACCAACTAAACCCATTAGAAAACACGAAAGGCAATCCTGAGTTGTGCATTCATTCCCTTCTGTGATGTATCAATGACAACTTGTGAATTCTTACAAACAGTCTATACCTTAAATAATTATCAGAGAATTGAGCATAATTTTGACCGATTCAAAAATTACCTTCGAAAACACTACAAGAGAGTTAGTTATCATAAACATGAGTAGAGCATGTGTTTGGTATGGTTTTCAGAAGATCCTTTTTGAAATTTGTAATGCATTTCAAACACGAACCTTGAACTTTGTTGGTTCATCTTTCTTAACTCTGATGTAGCAGCAGCCGTTCTAAACATATTAGAACGACGGATAACATTGCGTCGCTCTTTCATTGTATTGCCCGGATTTTGCTCAGGAAGAAGACGTCAAGGCACAGTAGCGAATCATTATAATCCCTTCACACGCTTGGCAGTAATGGATGACTTTGTTTAAAGGGGCTGTTTACAATAGGGGGACTTTTCAGCGTGTAAAGTGTTGATGGAAAATGAGGAGTGGAGCGATGATGGAAGGCTGCTCAATTATCCGACGGTCGTTGTTGACGTTTAAGATGGAAGGCTGCTCATTCAACTGACGGTCGTTGATGACGTTTATGATGGAAGGCTGCTCAATTATCCGACGGTCGTTGTTGACGTTTAAGATGGAAGGCTGCTCATTTAACTGACGGTCGTTGATGACGTTTATGATGGAAGGCTGCTCAATTATCCGACGGTCGTTGTTGACGTTTAAGATGGAAGGCTGCTCATTCAACTGACGGTCGTTGATGACGTTTATGATGGAAGGGTGCTCATTTTTTTTTTTTAACCGACAGTCGGTACTGATGGAAGGCTGTTCATAAAACCGACAGCTGTTGATGACGTTCATGATGGAAGGCATGCTCATTAACCTTACGGTCGTTGATGATATTTACGATGGAAGGCTGCTCATGTATCCGACGGTCGTTGATGACGTTTATTATGGCCGGCTGCTCATTTAACCGACGGTCGTTGATGACATTTATGATGGAGAGCTGCTCATTTAACCGACGGGTGTTGAGGACGTATTATGGAAGGCTGCTCATTTAACCGACAGTCGTTGATATCGTTTATGATGGAAGGATGCGAATTTACCCGACGGTCATAGTTGTCGTTTAAGATGGGAGGCTGCTCATTCAACCGACGGTCATTGATGGCGTATGGTGGAAGGCTGCTCATTTAACCGATAGACATTGAATATGCTAATGATGGAAGGCTGATCATTTAACCGACAGTCGTTGACGACATATGATGGAAGGCTGTCCATTCATCCGCCAGTCGTTGATGATGGAAAGCTGCTTATTAGCCGACAGTCGTTGATGATGTATAGGATTGAAGTCTGCTCATTTAACAGACAGTCGTTGATGATGTTTACGATGGAAGGCAGCTCATTTAACCGGCAGTCGTTGATGACGTTTATGATGGAGTGCTTGCTCATTTAACCGAGGGTCGTTGATGACGTTTATGATGGAAGGCTGCTCATTTAACCGACAGTCGTTGACGATGCTTTGAAGTCATGGATTTATGTTCTAATTAGGGCGTCTGCATCCTAGAGACGGCGAAAGTAAATATTCCATGCACAGTAATGAAACGTTCCCCCTGCCCGAATATACCTTATTTTGTTGATTATATTTGTATTCCCACAATTAGTTAATTACCCCAGTCTTTAGTAGCTTATTAACTGAATGCCACACGACTGTGAGGAGAATGGGCTCACAACAAAGCGATTAGTTGCGAGAAATTATGCCGTTTCCCATGTCAAGATGATTGAAAGCTCATCAAAGTCATTTGCAATTAGGTTTTTTCCTTTGTTTACTCAATTGAACAATGACTGTTCTACATAATTGGTTTGATATTGTACCTTAAATGTCAATTAGCAGACTATGCTATCCACGGAAATTTCTCCTACAATGAGTGAACAAAGTTGAGCCTCTACTTTTAATTGTGTGCACAGTTAATCTCGAGTAATGGTATTTGTTCCCCACTCAACTCCAAGAGCGCACAGAGCGGACCTTAACACCAACTGGTGTTAAAACAACACAAGGAACACACCTTAACACGAACTGCTGTTAAAACAACACCAGGAACTCACCTTAACGCCAACTGTTGTTGAAAGAACACTAGGAACTCACCTTAACAGCAATTGCTGGTAAAACAACATCAGGAACTCACCTTAACACCAGCTGCTGTTAAAACAACACCAGGAACTCACCTCAATACCAGCTGCTGTTAAAACAACACCAGGAAATCACCTGAACAACAGCTGCTGTTAAAACAACACCAGGAACTCACCTTAACATCAATTGCTGTTAAAAAAAAACACCAGGAACTCACCTAAACAACAATTGCTGGTGAAACAACACCAGGAAATACCTTAACACCAACTGCAGCTAACACAACAACACCAGGAACTCATCTTAACAGCAACTGCAGGTAAAACAACACCAGAAACTCACCTTAACAGCAGTTGCTGGTAAAACCACATCAGGAACTCACCTTAACAGCAATTGCTGTTAAAACAACACCAGGAGACGACCTAAACACCACCTGCTGTTAAAACAACACGAGGAACTCACTTTAACAGCAATTGCTGTTAAAACAACACCAGGAGAAGACATTAACACCTATTGCTGTTAAAAGAACACCAGCAACACACTTTAATAGCAATTGCTTTCAAAAGAAGACCAGAAACTGATATTGTACCTCCTATTATTAACCCCTTAGCCGAGACCAGTCATAGCGGGCCTTGGATCATAAGTTGATTGCATTGCTACTAATTGAGGCTCGTTTTTGCTCTGCTATGATCGAGGTTGATAGTTGTATTGCCACCAAACGAGCCCGTTGGTTTCATTGCTACTAGACAAGGTTATTTGTTGCACTGCCCACGAACGAGCCCGTTTGATTCATTGCTACTAGACAAGGTTATTTGTGGTACTGCCAACAAACGAGCCCGTTTGATTCATTGCTACTAGACAAGGTTATTTGTTGTACTGCCAACAAACGAGCCCGTTTGATTCATTGCTACTAGACAAGGCTATTTGTTGTACTGCCAACAAACGAGCCCGTTTGATTCATTGCTACTAGACGAGGCTATTTTTTGTATCGCTACCAAACGAGGCTGTTTGTTGCGTTGCTGCATGGCTGATTATTGATAACGTTAACTGTTTGGAAGAGACCTCCAGACAGAGCCTTAGCGGCGCTTTTCATTATGATTAGGGTAGTGGAATTTGACAAAGGGACAGAGCAGTGAAAGTTGACTATTGCTTTGAATTTTTTTGCTTAAATAACGGGTTACAGCTTAGCTGCCACCTGACAGTCATTATTTTACCCAGGGCATTTATCGACTGACCTTATCCCAATTACGAGACCGGCCAGAACGTCTCACCGGGGTCAGATAGGCTCGAACCTACAACCTTCAGCTTATAATGGAAGTCTTTTTTGAGGAGTGTCCGACACGTCATCCATTCGGCCACCGAGCTGGCATACGATTATTGACCGAGGTCATTACCGACCACTGTCCCTGATTGATGGATACCGACATTGTGGTGTCACTCAGGTAGTATCGATTGGCATGACTGTTACCAGGTAGCATCGATTAGCATGACTGTGACCCGGTGGCATCGATAGGCATGACTGTGACCAGGTAGCATCAATTGGCATGACTGTGACCAGGTAGCATCGATAGACATAACTGTGACCAAGTAGCATCGATATGCATGACTGTGACCAGGTAACATCGATATGCATGACTGTGACCAGGTAGCATCGATAGGCATGACTGTGACCGGGTAACATCGATAGACATGACTGTGACCAGGTAGCATCTATAGGCATGACTGTGAGCAGGTAGCATCGATTGTCATGCCTGTGACCAAATAGCATCAATGGGCATTACTGGGACCAAGTAGCATCGATAAGCACGACTGTGACCAGGTAGCAACGATAGGCATGACCTTGATCAGGTAGCATCGATAGGCATGACCTTGATCAGGTAGCATCGATAGGCATGACTGGTACTAGGTAGCATCGTTGGGCATGACTGTGACCAGGTAGCATCGATAGGCATGAATGTGACCAGGTAGCATCGATTGGCATGACTGTGACAGGGTAGCATCGATAGGCATGACTATGGTTAGGTAGGAACGATAGGCATTACTGGGACCAGGTTCACGAGTTTACAAGATTTTACAAGTGTAAGAAGACAACAACAGGGCTATTTGCCCAAACTGGGTTGTCTTTTGATAGAAAGAAGATAAGTTCAGAAGTAAAACGTCTGAGATTGCATGTTGTGTCTTTATATTTTCTGTTTCAATAGATCGAGAAAGGGAAAGTTTGTTGAAGAAAATAGCATTTAACGATGATACTCGAAAAACTGAATTCAACACCTGGAAAGAAAGCCACCGACCCACGTTGTTGATCTGAGATTGTCACAGTTACATTCTTCGTTAAACAAATGCTGACCGGTGTCATTGCTGAACACCGTTTTGCAACTAGCAGGTACCAATGCCGGGCATCTTTTTACCGTGCTAGTGCCAATGCCGGGCACTAATTTAACCGTATGGGTGTCAATGCCGAACACCATTTTCCACGAATATACTGGTGAAAATGCTAAAGATGGGAGCTATTTAGCGTCGATTTTGGTAGAATTCGTCGAACCGTGACTTCGACGTTTCTATAGTATCTCTGTTCACAATTTCCGCGGGAAGTCTGTTCCATTCTTCGACAACCCTATACGTGAAGAATATGCTCGTGATATCGTGTGTGAAACGCTTGCCAACAATTTTGTATCCATTATTTCTGGTCACTCCGTTTGCATCTAAAGTGAAAAGGCTTGCTCGCTCGACTTTTTCCTTACCGTTCATAATCTTCCACAATTCGATCGTGTCACCTCTGACTCTACGTTTCGCTAGCGAATAAATGTTGAATTCGCGCAGTTTCTCTTCGTACGATTTATTGCTCAGCGAAGGGATTAGTTTGGTAGCTCTACGTTGGACCTTCTCTATTTTAATAAAGTCTTTTCTGAGCTATGGAGACCAAAATTGGACGGAATACACGAGGTGCGGTCTTACAAATGCAGTGCATAACCTGCGAATACTGTTTCTGCTCATATACGCTATTTTGCGGGATATCGTGCCTAACATTTTATTGCTATTTTTGGCTGCATCGTTACATTGCTTGCTGCTTTTAAAGTCGCTACTAATGATGACACATTGATCTCTCGCTTCGGTGACATGTATCAGTTTCTTTCTGGACATTGTATATTCGTGTTTAGGGTTATGGTGACCAATGGGCATCACTTTACACTTGTCGACATTGAATATAATTTGCCACTGCTCTGACCATTCAAAATTTTTGTTCAATTCTAATTGGATTTGCTCATACTCAAGTTTAGTTTACATTTTTCCTCTTAGCTTGGTAACGTCTGCAAACTCACTAATGTTTGAGAGTACGTTGCTGTCGAGATCGTTTTTGAATATTGCGAAGAGAACTGGACCTAACACAGATCCTTGGGGCACGCCGCTTGTAACTTTACCCAATTGGAGGAAGATCTATTAAGTACGACTCTCTGCCGTCTGTCCGTGAGCTAGCACTTTATCCAGTTTTTGAGTTCACCTCGAATACCGATGCTGTGCAATTTACTAACCAAGCGTTTGTGAGGAACTTTGCCGAAAGCCTTTCGAAAGTATGACCAGGTAGCATCGATAGGCATGACTGTGACGAGGTGGCATCGATAGGCATGACTGAGACCAGGTAGCATTGATAGACATGACTGTGACCGGGTAGCATCGATAGGCATGACTGTGACGAGGTTGCATCGATAGGCATGGCTGTGACCAGGTAGCATCGATTGACATGACTGTGACCAGGTAGCATCGATTAGCATGACTGTGACCAGGTAGTATCGTTTAGCATGGCTGGGACTAGGTAGCATCGATAGGCATGACTGTGACCAGGTAGCATCAATTGGCATGACTGTGACCAGGTAACATCGATATGCATGACTGTGACCAGGAAACATCGGAAGGCATGACTGTGACCAGGTAACATCGATATGCATGACTGTGACCAGGTAACATCGATAGACATGACTGTGACCAGGTAGCATCGAAAGGCATGACTGCGACCAGGTAGTATCGATGGGCATGACTCTGACCAGGTAACATCGATAGGCATGACTGTGACCAGGTAGCATCGATAGGCATGACTGTGACCAGGTAACATCGATAGGCATGGCTGTGACCAGGTAACATCGATAGGCATGACTGTGACCAGGTAACATCGATAGGCATGACTGTGACCAGAAATATTTCGTAACAGAGCTTGACACTTTCGTCCCAGGTTTTCAGTGGTTGAACGGCTTTATTGGGTCTTTATCATTTTAGGTCCGTAGTGTTACATTGATAGAATAGGCCTATTATCTTTGATGGACCGAAATAGGTTCACCGTGTTGAAATAATCTCAGAAGACCTATAGTATTTGAATGACCCTAATAGGCCATGAAAACGTACATATAGAAAGGGGCCTATTCAGCTGGATTCTTGGAGGCCCAACCGACAGTTTACAAGTGTTTACAAGTGTAGGAAGACAACAACAGGCCTAATGGCCCAAACTAGGTTGCCTTTTGGTAGCAAGAGTGTTAGTTCTGGAGTAGAACGTCTAAGAGGCCTATTGGCCCAAATTAGGTTACCTTTTGGTGGCAAGAGAATCAGTTTTGAAGTAGAACGTCTAAGAGAGCTTCATGTGCCATTTCTAATTTCTTTATAACAACAGGAAATGGAACAGTTTAGCTATTTATCGGCGATTTATGTAGAACTTATCGAGCCGCGACTTAATCGTTTCGATTGTATTGCTGTTTACAACCTCCGCTGGAAGTTTGTTCCATTCTTCGACAACTCTATACGTGAAGAAATTGCGCGTGATGTCGAGTGAGAAACATTTCCCAACGATTTTTTATCCATTGTTCCTAGTCACTCCGTTTGTATCTAGAGTGAAAAGGCTCGCTCGATCGATGTTTTCCTTACCCTTCATAATCTTCCACACTTCTATCATGTCGCCTCTGACTCGACGTTTCTCTAGCGAGTAAAGATTGAGTTCACGAAGCCTGTCTTCGTACGATTTGTTCCGCAGCGAGGGGATGAGTTTGGTAGCTCTACGCTGAACCTTCTCAAGTTTAATAACGTCTTTTCTAAGGAATGGAGACCAGAATTGAACGGCATACTCGAGATGCGGTCTAACAAATGCATTAAATAACTTGAGCATACTGC
>SDVV010016674.1:0-14183 GCA_016164225.1 Gammarus roeselii
TCATCATTAGCATGATGCCACTAAGACGCTGTTACCAAATATACCCTGGGTTTCCTCTCACCTGCACGACACCATAAGATGGAAGCACGCAATACCTGTTTCAGACGAGACCGATACCGGGTTTAAACGAGGATGGTACCTGGTGCCACCAATTCGGTCATACAGGTACGAACACGATGGCCTCTCCCCTGACAGGCTCTGTACTGCGTTCTCACTGTCGCCTCAGTAACACCTCAGTAGCGGCCACGAAAGGTTCTACGGTCATTCGTTCCCCATAAGGTGCGATATTAATGCGTTGATATACATATTGTTTGATGTATCGGTATTACGATACGTGTTATTGTAGATGTTTTTTTATGTGTGAAGGTTATTTAGAATGTTTCCATGCTAGTAGGTTATATTTACTTCATGTTATTTACCTAAATTGGTCCCTGTCAGGTTTGCACTTCTCTCTCATACGGTCATAACAGCTGCCTAGTGGGTGGCACTACCTGAACTGGTCAGACCGGGGAAAACACGTTACATCTTGTTATTTGTGTGTTATGCTGTGATTTATACAGTGATCGCAAACCAGTGATGCTTTATTGTACCAGTGTGATGGTACGTGTTATTGTAGATGGATTTTTGTGCGATGTTTATTTTGTATGTTTCCGTGCTACTAGGAACATATTTATCCCATGTTATGTGCCAGTCATGCCCCCCCCCCCCTGTCAGTATTGGTTCTCACATGGTCACACATGTTGGTTGGTAAGTGTCACCACCTCCCACAAGTGGTCCGAGCGGGAAAAACACGTTACATCTTGTTATTTGCGTGTTAGGTTATGTTATGCTGTAATTTATTCAGTGATCGTTTACCAATGCTCCATTGTTATATTGGTGATACTGTGTATTATAACGTATCCCAAAATGCATCTTTCTCTTCAATTTTCAATATTTTATTTTGAAGAAATGCATTAGGCATTTTATCCAGGAATGTCCGAATGATTGCATTGACGTCTGGAGTTATTACTGTCTTATTTACCAATAAACTTTTTAATAGATCAATTACATGAACACGGCTTTGGACATTGGGATGACTAACAAACCCATTCAATTGCTGAGTTAGTTTTAAGATAGTGAAGCAAACCTGGGGGTAGTGTCTTAGCAACGGGAGGTAATGAGACCGTACATATTACTGCAGAAATCATCGCTATTTTGTGGCTCATTTTGTTTGATCGCTTCCTGTGTGGGCTCTCTATATATGCTATTGCGATAGAGACCGTTAATAAAATTAAATAATAATAGCGATAATTCAGGCGATGTATTCAAATCTAGCTTTTCGTCTCCACGCCTACTCAATCTTTGACTGTGATACGTACTGCTATGTTCTGCTATTTCTGGCCCTGCTGTGATAGATATGGGTGTCGCGCTACCGCCATTATGAGTTTTTGGAAACTTATCCATCTTGGATTTTGGAACAAGGTAATAAATCGATTCAGCCATGGATTATTTTTGTCAAAAAACTGACTGCTGCAGGTAATAGTAAATTTAACAGAAGCCCTCCACGCACGGTTGATAATGTCTTCCTTTTGGCCTCGGAAGATTTACTCCCGGTCGATTTACTGCCCAATTGTTTTATTATAGAATTGAATTTATTTATCCGTGACTTGGTTAGTTTATCCCAGACCAATTTTCTGCTCTCTATATTTCTAAATATTTCGCAGATGATCTTAACTTCCTTATCACTTGAATGTTTGACAAGTTGACAACGTTCGGATGATTTTAGTCGATTTATTTTATTATAAAAATTCAATTTCAGTTTCAAAGTACGTTTATCACACATCACGACACAACGTTTCCTTCATTAATCCACGTAGGTTTGCTGTCTGGATAATCCGTATGTATCACGTAGATTTGCTTTCTTCCTCGTTTAATTCGGGTCTTCAATACCTTGATAGCATAAATATCAGGTTTGTCACAGTGAACTAGTTCCTGCCTGTAGGCAAAACCTTTGATGGGTTCATCAGTATCGTGCGGCGATATTTCATAGGTCGGAGGGTAATGTTTTTGATTAAACACGCGAAATACGAAACACTTCTTTCGTGAACTTTGGTTCGTGTCCTCACCTAAATGTCTTGAGACTGCGATCACTGCACTGTAAGCGTACGAACGCTCCCACCTTTAATTGTATACAGGGCACTTATATACTTTTACGTCGTATTTTATACATTTCCGTTAGCAAGGCTCGAATTTGCTTCGGATCGTTCAACAAATAAACGTCAAATGGGTTCCGTCCCATTAATGATGAATGTGGTGTCATATTGTAAGTCGTTACAAGTGCTTGCAAATCATTTATATAGCGTTCAGTCTTTTTTGCATGCATATATTTTCCCAATTTAAGTTTTATAGTTCGTATAACGCGTTTTGCTGGGGAAGCTTTGATGATCTTGTTTTATGTGTAATAAATGGATATTTTTTTGCTAGCAAAATATGCTCTGATGTTTCTATTTGTAAATTCACTGCCCTGATCTGAACAAATCCGAGTTGATGGCCATACTAGTTCATTGAATATTTTGTCAAATGCTGCAACTACATTTTTAAATGTAATAGCTTTCAAGGGTTGTACACACAGATATTTACTGTATATATCAATGACGATCAATAAATATCTTATACCATCATTTTTAGATGCATATTTTTTCACATAGGCAACATCTGTACGGAGAATTGATCCAGGACGCGCAGCTGAAATCATACGTCTACTAAATTTCAAGGGTGCTTGTTTAAATCGTGTGAATGTTTCTGATGCTTGTAGAAATTTTTCAACATCGCGTCTTGTTGTAGACGGACATATATTCGTATAGCTTTGATGTAGAGCCTTCACGCTAAAGTACGACCCAACAATCTCCGGATTGTAGTAGACATTCTCCATTCTAATTCACTACTAATCTCAAATCGGGTGTACATTATATTTTATACTGACAACACTTGTTCAAATTCATGTCCTGCAATTTGAGATCTAATCAAACGTTTTGAAGTACTTGGTTTTGTGAAATCAAACAAGATATGACCGTAAGGTTTTTGTTCCACATGTAGCTTGTACAACGAGATGAACGATTCAATCATATCTTTTGCAAGAAATGTTTTGCCGAAATAACGTAATTGATTGATATCGCGCATGCGTAGGATAAGAAAATGTGTGGTGTTCAAAGATATTGTGCGATGGAACGGATTTGAGTGAAAGAGTGATTGGTTTAAATAAATCGCACTGATTCTTGCATGCTTACCCCGACAAAACACAGATGCAATAATACGTAGAGACGCTGATTCCATCATAAAGTCATCGTACACAACAAGTAGTTTTTACATGTAGTCTTCTTCGCTAATGGATCGAATCCAAGTGGTCCTGCATGAATTTTTATTTTGTCATGTTTCCTTACAGGAAAGTGCTCCGATCCTAAAACGACGACCTCTTCGAAACTATCAATATATTTACTGATTATTTTTCCTACAAGGACGCTCTTCCCGCTGGATGAGAACCCGCTCACAAACAAGCGTGCGGGTTTGGCAAAGAGGTCGATGTCCGCAAACCTAACAGTCTCCATTCTCCCCAACAGGCAATCGGCAACTGACTATGTTTCAATGTACCTTTCATTTATATACATTTTTTTTCTGACAACAGACTTCTCTAATGAATCTTTAATTTATATATATTTTTTCTTTCTCTTTGCAGATGTATTCCATCAAGGACATGCTAAAGTCAAGGACCCGTTTGCCATCACCAGGTAATTTTTACATCTCTAATGTCAATATACCAATATGTTTGACATCATGCAATATTGTTCCTGTATGTTTTTTCCAGCAATTGATTTAACCTATTATCATTTCTCAACAGATCATGGAAACAACTCGATCGCAGGTGAACCAGATTAATCTGGATCTTCAGGAATGATAAGGTATGTGTAACAAAAAATGTCGATATATATTTTTTGGATACTGTATTCATTTTTCTATGTTATATATTGTTATATATATTCTAATACATAAATTTTTTCCACGTGCAGACCGCCGTAGCTTCTTCCAGCGAATCAAGGCTATCCGCTGGCCAGTCATTGGCCAAACTATCAGGGTGATCCTAGGTACGGTATCCCAAACTACCAGCATCATCCGTTGCAGAGACCACCACGGCAGAGACAAGCATACGCCCAAAAGACTCGAGCTTATCATCCATCAGGATCCTTTTACCAAGTCTGGCATATACAAAGGTTAGTGTATATTTTTAATAATTATTACATCTTCACCATAGGTTGTCTTCCTAGGGGTTGTCTTCCTACCTCATGTGATTGAATACGCTCCAGCATGATTTCCTCTTGACTGAGGAAGTTAGCTATAAAGTCAGGACTTGGTACAATTCTAGACTCATTCAGAATGATTTCATGTCTCCAAGCGATACACTCGATAAATCCTATTATATTAAAAGTCATATTCAAAATATTAAATGTTGGTAGAGTCGTTGACACAAAATTTACAGCTTCAATGAATGCAAGATCGATCGTCATTATCGGTAAACCGATAATGTATCCAACAACTTAGCGGTACCCTACCGATGCAGGCAAACAGGTTACAACATGTATCGTTTACTAATGTATAAAAGAGCGTGTGATGCAGCCTAGACATTAGTTCAGCTTATAATCTCGTCAACGTCATGCCTTCCTCGCAAAATGTAAGTATCCAAACATTTTTATTCTGGAGATATCTTTGCTATTTGTGTATTGTTTTAAGCGTGCGTTATTTGTTAATCTACAATGTAGTGTTTTATTCTTGTAGAATGAATCAAGACGATATGATAATGGAAGATGCGCCATTGTTGGAGGATGCAGGGAGTGTCCCTAGCGTCGCAATGTCCGCAATTCCTACCGTAACCGCCGCAATATCCGTAAGCCCTACCGTAAGCGTCGCAATATCCGTAATATCCGCAAACCCTAGCGCAAGCCCGCATCCCGGTGGTGGTGGTGGTTCCCTTCCGTCTTCGGAACAACGCGGAGTTCAGCCTACAGCTGCGTTGTATGCGCCCTTGGCGCCGTCTCCTGTTGGACAGTTTATTACGCAGTCTACTGCTCCGGAACTACCCGGAGTTCAGGCTACTGATGATCCTATCGTTACTCAGTTTACTGCTCCGGAACTAGCCGGAGTTCAGGGTACTGATGATCCATTCATCGCTCAGACTACTGTTGCGTCCTTGATAGCGTCTCCTGATGAACCATCTACTGATCCTTTGGGTGAGGCTATATTTCACCCACCAACCTCTGAAGGTATTGTGAACCACCATTTCGTAACATCGAAATTTATCCCAATCACTGAACACGTCAACATATCATCCATGATAACATTAGGATGCAGGGAAATAGTGAAGCACATTGAACCAAAAGTAGGAACATTCCAAAGACTCCAATGCACCGCGGTGGTTATAATGGGGAAAACAATGGAGGATGCATCTATAGATGACATGGACTAGATATTAAACACAAAAGCGATCCAGCTGACAAAAGCAGTGGATTTAAGTGAATTGATTGATGATCTCGGGGTAGATTTATAAAATATATTAGAAAAAGAGGAGCTAGAAGGTAGTGGCTGGAGCATTAATACAGTAACCGCTGTTGAGCTAAATTCTACTAGACAGGGGCTAAAGGAACAAAACGAATGGGTAGTTATGTTCCTTGACCCAGAAATTGTCCAGGCCGGTACCATATAGTCAACATCAAAGCAACAAACAATAATTGTGTCCTGACAAGCATTGTCGCCCATTTCCATTTACCTGAAAATACACATCTCTCAAATTTTAAACGACAATCATGTGATACATACATCCCATACAAAAACACTCATTTTAATTTTCCTAACCGTTCATTAAACAAACCTGTGGCTTTAGAAGATTTACCAAACATAGAAAGAGATTGTGATGTCAGCATTAGACTGTATCAGCTCACTTAAGAGAAAGAAGGTTACGGGCTGGTTAGTGTATACAGAGGCAGTTTAGAGGCCAGTGACGAGCGCACGATCCACCTTGTGCAAATCTTAGATGCTAATCATGTCGCACTCATTCCATGTTTCTCTACATTTATGAAAACATTCAGACATACGACATATAGAGACAACTTTTTTTGTCCCTTTTACATGCAGGGCATGCACGGAAGCAAAAAAAGATGGTCACGTAAAGTTATGTTCGTCCACTACAGGCTTGCAAAACATCGATATGCCTGAAGAAGGCGAAATGTACCAATTTTCAGCCATGCAAGCAACAATGAAACCCCCTGTTGTATGTTATTATGACTGTGAATCTGTGCTGGAGCCGACCCAAGAGGGGGAACATGTGGTCAACATACACAAGTTGTGCATGTACAGCTATACTCTTGTGGATAAAGATGGGAAAATTGTAAAGCTCAAAGTAGTCGATTCGACTATAGTTCCCCTTGAGATGAAAACACATCTTGTTAAGAATATGTTGCTGGATTATAATGAATACATGTCAACCTTACCACTGTTACCCATCCCCGTCCTCACAAACATGACGTGAAAAAATATTGCGAAAGCAAAACATGTAAATGCTGCGGTGACGCTTTTGAAGAAATGGGTAAAAAACGAGTACGTCGTCATAACCATTACGTTGAGGGGGTCTTCGGTCCCAAAAAAGAAGTAATAACAGGAAACTACATTGGGGCTCTTTGTTCTAATTGTAACATGAGAATAACGGAGAAACTCAGGTTCATGCCTTTTATTGCTCACATTGCATCGGCCTATGACATGCGCTTCATACTGAGAGGATTGGACGGTAAAAACTTTTCCATAGTTAATATTTTGCCAAAACAATCAGATAAGATGTTCTGCATCTCTGTCTCCTTGAATGATGCCACGAGCAAGTACGGTGTCAAGTTCATCGGCTCGATCTCATTCCTCAGCTCAAGTTTAGACAGTCTTGCCAAAAATCTTAAAGATAGTGGGCATGACATGTCACTCCTCAAATCCCGTCTCACATGTCTCGGTTACAGTAACAAGGTTCTAGACCTCGCCACTCCAAAAGGACGTTTCTGCTACGAAGCCATCACATCGGATTCTGTGCTGGACCAAACTGACATCCCATCACAACAAGCCTTCTACAGTCAACTTCGAGGCAAAGGAATATCGGACTCTGATTATGCTGAAGTGATCGAACTGTGGGAGGCAGCAAACTGTAAGACGTTGCGTGATTACATGATCATATACCTGCTCATCGACACGCTGCTGCTGGCCAAAGTCTGCCAGAAGTTTAGGGAGACCATGACACGCGACTATACCCTGGACCCCGTCCATTTTGTGAGCGTCCCTGGCTTTGCAATGCAAGCCGCCATCTACGAAGGAAAGATGAAACTGGCGCTGGTCAAAGATATCGATCTCCTGAACTTGATTGTCAAAAACACACGAGGCGGATTCGTGACGTTGACGAAAGGTCTTACCAAGATAAACAATCTCCGATGCAAAGACTATGACCCTACATTACCCGTGTCTTCAGCAGCAATGTGGGACTTTAACAGTCTTTATAGTGTGTGCTTGAGCGAATCCCTCATCATTGGCGAAATTCTCGAGCTCACACCGGAAGAAATTCAAGCATTCGACTTGGTAAACACAGACTGTTCTGGCGAGTATACGTACATTGTCTGCGTGGATGCTCGTCAGCGATGAAGTTGCAAGAAAAACAGATGAGCTGCCACTCCTGCTACATCACAAAGAGATTACCTTAGACGATGTTTCACCCTGCACAAAAAATCTCTTGGCTGGCTCAGAACACCTCAAAAACAGAAAACGAGCAGATCGTAAGCTTGTTGCTAGCCATCTACCTCAAACTGACTACCTCGTGGCCCTGAAACTTCTCCAAGTACTCCTCAGGCAAGGACTGGAAGTCACCAAGGTTCATCGAATTTTTCGCATCAAGCAGGAACCGGTCTTCAAAACTTTCATCATGAAAAATATCCAGAAACGTCAGGAGTCTACGAACTCCTTTGAAAAGTCCCTATTCAAACTTTTATCCAATAGTATATATTGTAAGCCATTGTTCAACCCGCTCAACAGAAGTCTAGAGGCAAAGGTCGTGTGCACCCCAACGAGTTCCGAAAACACGCTGCCAACCCACTCCTAAAAAACTGCCATGCCATCGGTCCCGAAACAGTCATCATGATCCTCAAGCAAAAAAATATCCGAATGATTCATCCACTTCAAGTTGGATTCTTCGTGCTTGAAAAAGCAAAAGCAAAAGTCTACCGCTTCTTCTATGAAACACTGGAGCCACGCTACGGTGACAGCGTCTCGCTCATCTACTCGGATACTGACACGTTGCTGATCCAGTTCAAAGGCGTGGCCGACATTGAAGCGGAAATGCGCCAAGCTCCCCTGGCTGAATACATGGACTTCTCCAACTATCCCAAAAATCACCCCTTGTTCGATTAATCCAAGAAAGGACAGCTAGGACTACTGAAAAGCGAAACAGCTGATGACTACCCGAGTAAAATTATCTGCTTACAATCCAAGTGTTACAACATGATGCTTGAGTCTGACGCAACAAAATCAGCTGCTAAAGGTGTCAATTACCAGACACAAGCCAAAATCAAACATGAACAATACAGAGATATACATAACCAGAAAACATATACACACTTTGAGACAATACACAACATTCGTGCGCAAGCATGCCAACTCCAAACTGTACGCACTATCAAAAACTACCTCAGTAAATTTGAGAATAAGCGCTACCATCTCGACGCATGCACAACTCTTGCCTATGGCCACCCGGACATTCCCAAAAAATCCATTAAAAAAAACCTACCGTCACTAAAACGAGGAAGCGATGTGCCTTGGCTAATGAAATCGATGAAGAAATGGATTTAACATGGAAGAGACGCAAGCCGGGTGAGACCGTCTTTGGCGAATACACTAGCGATGAAAGCAGCTCCACGTCTACAGGATTTATCCTGTAAATATTCATAAAAAATTAAATAATCCTTGTATGTAAATATAAAAATAAATAGATATTAAAGATGTTTGATTGTCCTAGTAATATGAGTATATATTGTTGTCTAGAAGCGGTTCGTTGTCAGTATGACGTATGACCCAGTGCAGGATGCAGGAACCGGAGGACTTTTTTGTCTATGTCTCATCGCTAGGCAGTAGCCAATTGTATCAAAACAATACGTCATCAAGTTTTACAAACAGTATTTATCCAGGTATACAGTTACAGGGAGAGTGGAGCGTAGGACTTGTAGAAGTATTCCATAATGATTGGTTCAAGATAGAAAAGCATTATATACAATATAACATAGTAATCTACATAGACTATTTGAATGCTGAAAATGAACGAATCGGGCATGAAAAAGCTTTGTTTATTCCTAGCGAGAATATCTCAGGCAATACATTGGAAGATTACATCTCCGAGCTAGAAATCAATATAAGAAAAAGTCTGTTAAGAAAACAAATCGTTAGAGATGAATGGAAATTGTTTGAATATGATAAGACCACACGCCGCATAAAGTTCAATGCCTTTATTCTACAAAACATGTCGCAACACAAATATACTGAAGCTATGGTGAATTGGTACTTTGTCGGAGAAAGATCGGCGGATTTAATGGGTGGAGCGATTTATAAATATCATGTCAGTGAAGGTGGCGTAAGCGAAAAAATGTCCTTTATGAACGATGTTGTACGCTACATAAACGTTTACTCCGATATAATTTCACGCAATTTTATGGGCGACAAGCAAGTCAATATTCTTAATGTTATTCCTATTAATAACTCTTATTCCTTTACACGCGCCCATGTCAAATATAAAAAGTTAAAGCGTAGTCATATTGATTCCATATCCATCGATCTACGAGATGGTGTGGGCGGTAATATCCCGTTCAAGGATGGTGGATCTAGCCTATGCGTATTTCATTTTGAAAGAAGCTAAAGCCTTATAAATATAACGCTGAGTATAAAAAAGTTCATTTGGTATCAAGCAATCATGAGGGTGGTATATGCATATCCGTAGTACAAACAATACGAAGTTTTATTCGCGAAACGTGGCAAAATACGCGGTGGAAGTTTACATGATATTGACAGATTCACAAGTCCGATATCGTACCAGAGGGGTAGCGGTTTCTTCTCAACCATAGCCAGTCTTGTAAGACGCACATTACTTTTTCTACGAAAAACATCACTGCCTGCAGCTGCCGATATGGCTCGGAACATAGCACATGATTTCTCAGAGCAGAAAGATATGCGAGAATAAACAAAGGAACATATGGTTGCTATACTCAAGAATGTTATAAAGAAAGCCATGGTTGGAGGTAAGATTACAGGAAAAGTAACGAAAAATCGTAAATCGAAGAAGAATCATGGAAGAAAGATGGAGTCGTGTCGTCCATTGTTTAATTACTAATAAATACCAGTGTTCATGTACCAATAACGGTAGTTTCGGGGAAGGTTCTATACCGACAACATGCTTAGTGGATCATCTCTCAACATGACAGGGCTAGAAGCCCCTACGGAAAACTATGGAATGGGGGTGATTGATATGTTCCCCTCCATCAACAAGAAATATTTAATTGAATCAAGTATCGAATCGAAATTTGAAAGAAACTATCTAAGTACAAACAGTAGCCTGTATGATGGTAGAATTGCCGATTCCTTTATAGAATTTCATATTCCAGGATCGGATAATGAAATGGTTGACTTGAGCTCGTTAACTGCAGAAGTGGAAATCCGTGTTAGAAATGCAGATGGAAGTGCATTGGCCGCCGCTGCACATGTTACACTCGTTGACGGATTCTTTCCTTTGTATGTTCCATAGTCACTTCCTATTCCTAAATGGTGCTCAGTGTGAAGGAAACAGTTATACAGGACTACTAAATAATCTCAACGCCTATACATCCATGAAGAGCTCCGATTTAAATAATAGAGAAAGAAAATGATGTATAAATCATTTCAAACACCCATTCCAGATACCGTCGTCGCGGCAAATTTTACTACTCAAAACGAAAATGAGACATGGATTCAAGAAAGTGTACGTCATGGTATACATATTATGAGGCCACTAAACTTTGACGTATCCGGTAGCAATAGTTATCTATTGGATAATGTTAGCGTAAATATACGTTTGGAGCTGGCAAAACCTGGTAGCGGTCTTCTAACACATCACAATAAACAATACATCTATTTAGTTGATTCATGTAAATTATGGTGTAAAAAGTAGTATCATACCCTACAGCTTTGCTTGCTCTTAATAAAGCGCTCACAAAAAAACAATGACATGATTGAATACATGTTCGATCGACGTATTGTCAAAACAATCGTGTTTCCTACCGGTCAAAACTCAATCTCCATTGATTCCCCTTTCAACGGGGTTGTTCCACATAAATTAGCCCTGTTTCTCATTGATTAAGCTGCACACAACGGAACATTTGATCGCAATCCAAATTACTTCCAGCATAATATCACAAACGTTATTGTTGATGTAAACGGAAACTGCGTTACCAACATTAGATCATCGTTTCCTAGAGAGTGTGCCCAAGCATACCATCAAACCCTTTCGGCTCTAGGGAGGCGTAACAGCGCTCATCTCATCACAAGACAAAATTTCCCTGCAGGAAGAAGTATATTTGTTATAGATACAAGACCCACCGACTCGGAAGATATCATTAACCTAGAAAAACGAGCAAACATTCGTATAACAGTGAACTGTGAAAATCCACCCACTACGAATAAGATCTTGTTCCTGGTAGGTTATACACTCGGTGTCATCCAAATAAATTCGGCAAGGAGTGTATTCCCCAACTATCTACAGTAATCATGGATAATAATCAAATTGACCACATATCCAAGAGCGTCCCAATTATGAAACGCGCCTATATAGGATGTTTTGCGGAAAACAGAATGCCCATGCATCAAATGAATGGCTACATGATTGTTAACAGCGAAAGCGATCCTAATAAAATGGGTCATTGGATCTTAATATTCAAAAACGGAAACAAACACTACCCTTTTGATTCCTTCGGGTTCAATCCAAAAATATATGGAGGAAATATAGCATCGTAATATAAAATTCATGCAAAAATACAACTTGTACAGCAGAAACCAATCCAAAGTGATCTATCGTTGGTCTGTGGAGCTTACTGCATCTACTTTGCCTATTATCTATGTCAAAATGTACCAGTTAAGGAGATAATCGAGCGGTTCTCCAATAGCGAACGACGAAGAAATGATATCAAGGTGGAAAAAATCATCATGAACGTGTCTGGAAATCAACAATCGTGCAGGAAGAATATGTGTGGAGCCTTGACGTTTAATACAGCTTGTAAATTATTATGTAATTGTCAATAAAAATATCTTAAAATGTATGTTTGTCAATATCCCCCAAAAAAACATTCAGAGGACACAGCGTTGAAATGCAATATGAAAGCAACGAAGTTGCTATATCCCCCCCAAGCATTGAAATGCTAATACCCTTATGTATATATATAATCCGTTAACATGTGTAAGCACCAAACCAGTTCCGGTACCCTCCGCCCCCGCCCTCTGTTTCTGCGCGAACCCCCGTACGCTCGGTGAGTCAAGGTTGCATGCACCGCGCCCTACCCCGCCCACCAAAAGTAACTCTATTTATCCCTAACTATAATCCTTCACTAATTTGCGTCTTGGTGGTATATAAGCTACTTGCTGTGTTGATGTGGACGCGGCCTGGGCGCTGCTCATGCTTCTGGTCCACTGACACTGTCCAAAAATTATGGCTACAACCTACACAATGTAATAAGTTTTCAGCGGAAAGTGAACAAACACCAACATTTATCTACTTGAAGACACCGAGTCCAACGTCGGTCTCAACATCAATTCTTGTATCACACATGAAGGTATCCTCACGCTCGTCATGTTGGTACGATGGTGTGTGGCCGAGGGACATGAACACACGGCCAGAAACAATGCTGTGGTGTCTACACGTGTAGGGATTATATCCTTCATGACTCACAAAGAAAATAATATTATGTAATTGGATGTGGTTCTGGACCATCTAGTCTAGCATGTGATGGAAACTTCTGAAGTTAAGAAAAGGTGGTAAGAGGGCCAGTCTGTTGACTCCCCCCCCCCTCCGTCTCCTTATGCAGAAGGAAAATTTCCCCCACATTCATTGCCTGGATGTTTTCCCTTCCGTGTTGAGTGTTAAGTAACAGTTATTTCCCTTTATCCGGGAGTGAATCGTTCTCAGTTTTTTTATAGCATTGAAACAAGCATCCTGCTATGGCAAGGTAAATTTTTTGTTGAGGAATATACGCCTACGTCGATAGTTATTGAGTTGAAGTAACCGTCTTTTGTGATTTGGATACCGTGGGATGGAAGTAGATGCTTTCGACGCCAGATGCCGTAGGGCTCTGAGAAGGGCCCAACTATTATCCTGGCTGCATGCATATAGGTCAATGTCTATCGAAACGTCATGGCTAGGGGATTGTCTGTGTTTTTTGGGCCAGGATACAATGTGAACAATGGAATGGATACCAAAAATCATCACGTAACAATACCTACGACTAGCAAGATTAGACTTTAGCTTAAGTTCGGTAGATGAATTAACAAATGTAAATAAGACATTTTAGAAACTATCAGTTTCTTATCATCTTCTATTTATTTACTTGACAGGGGTCAATAATATCAACTCTCCATTATAACATATGGCGCCAAAATCACGGTGAGTTCCTTCTCTGCCCAGAGGGTCATTAATATCAACTCTCCATTATAACATATGGCGCCAAAATCACGGTGAGTTCCTTCTCTGCCCAGAGGGTCATTAATATCAACTCTCCATTATTACATATGGCGCCAAAAACACGGTGAGTTCCCTCACTGCCCAGATCGTGGAGGTGGTGCCCCACGAAATGAAATATGTATAATAATGTGTTAATGTGTTATGAGGATTGATAGAGAATCTCTATGTAGTTCCAGAAAGGAAAGCAGTCATATAACCACAACAAATTTATACCACATGGGTGACAACGTATTGAATGCCCCCTTACCCACAGAAGCATTACAGGTATCACTCTCCACCTCGACCCTGAGCAGGTCACCCCTCCTCTTCCTAGATTGGTAAGGCATTCACACAACTTGTCGAAACAATATGCCCAAGAGATACCCATCACATAATGACTCCTTGAGTT
>SDVV010016675.1:0-14182 GCA_016164225.1 Gammarus roeselii
AGAGAGAGAGAGAGAGAGAGAGAGAGAGAGAGAGAGAGAGAGAGAGGGAGGGAGGGAGAGAGGGAAATATAAAAAATAAAAATAACCCCTTCACATACCTTCATTCATCCGGTTTGTGCACTCAGTTGCCTAGATGCAATTGAGCTAAATTTATTAACTGACGTTGTGCTCATAAGTAACATTCAATGACAACGTCGAAACAATCACCGAGTCATCGACAACAATTACAAACTGTTGGCGTTTCACGAATAAAAATTATGAACATCTTGGAATTGAAACTTGCATGCGAAATGTTTCATTGTCGAATTGCTCATAATGATCAAATCAATGTTAAACATAAATCGCTGGCATATAAAATAGCTTCTATGTAAACACAGGAATATGCAACCAATGACTCTTTTGAAAGGTCTGTTCGTTTACAATCTAGACCAACATCACCGTGTAAGATTTTTCGTCCTTCAGGCAACCATCCAGTTAACGGTGTCAGCGAGTGTGCCGCTAACCACAAGAAGCTCCAGAGATGAATCTGCCGCAGACTTTTGGGTTTCGTTCCCCGTACAAAGTGGCCGTTTTCACCATTCTGCAAACTCTTCGAAAACAACAGATGTATCTGCCTCCAGTGAGCAAAACACAAGTTTCAACTCCCCCGTAGAGGCTCAGTTCCACAATTCTGAGTTTAAGCCACACGGATCCCAGTACCAAGCAGCGAAGGTTCCTATGTCTGGGAAGAATTTTATCCCGGTCGACAGAACGTTTGATAACAACGGAATGCAAGAGCCGAAGACAGCGCACCGTCGCACGCATAGGAGCCTCGCCAAGCTGGAAGAACTTCATTGCGAGCCCGGAGAATATCCCCTCGTGACCCTCCCAGCGGGTGCCTACGTGCAGATCGTGTCACCGGGCTACCCTAAAGGGTACTCCAACAGCACCAGATGCGGCTGGAAGTTCATGGTTTGTGTGGCTGCTAAGTTGTATTATGTACCATTAACAGTTTTCTGGTTGTTTGATGAGCCTGGCATAATGATTAATTCTACGATAAGATTATCCTTCATACAAGGTACGGCTTATTATTATTTTTAATTTAGATTGACAATCTGCAAAATCCCTTTTTTCTGGCATCACTCCCGATTTTTATTATTTTATTAGGAATAGAAAAAATGGGCAAGCTAGTGGTTTTTAACCGATTATTCAACGTCGAAAAGTTGCATCTTGCTCAATAATAATTCATTGTCTAGTGTTTGCTAATTGATTGTATAAGATTTTCACTCTCCCAACTTTTTTCTCGTAACGTTTCTACCTGGGCTTAGGAGAAAATGTGCAAATTGGTCTTCCCCCATAATGTATTGTTCATATTATGTTACTCCGAACAGGACTTTACTTGTAGGAAAAGGTCTAACAAAGAACAATTCCCATGTGTTATGAACTATTGCAGTTTAGGACTTATCTGAAACTAAGAAGTTTCCGATAGTCGAGGACGTTTAGCCTAGGAAATTCACTTCACAGAAACAAAAAGGACCAACTGCCGATAAGCAATATGGGAAACAATAACAAGATCTCCAATTTAGGTCCGTTGAGTTCTTATCTGAACCAAATACTTATTTTCATTGTTGGTCTAATCATATGACAGGGTACTTTTGAAGTGGTTGTCCAAAGACTATATGAAAGGTTGGGTTAGGTTAGAGCGATGTGCTCTATGAAAACTGAAATTTACTGTATAACGATTTAATTAACATGCGTTTTAACTTTCTGTCTATTTCCAACTAGACATTAGTCTTTAAATTGCTCAGCATCCACGTCTGTTGAACTTTATACGTTGAACTCAGGACAGAAGACAGGACTACCCTTCCGCTCGATACCGATGGCCTGCATGAGCTAAGACAAGCACCAGTGTATTGTTACTTACGGACACACGAACATTGTACACTTCACTTAGCAAACAGTGGCTCTTACCATTTTACCTTGCCAACAGTGTGATCCAGACCGCGTCATAAGAGTCACCTGCCCCGTCTTCCAACTCGGCCGCGGAGACTTTACATTGCTCACGGATTACTCAAGTCCGAAGAGCCGTCGGTAAGACGCTTCAAAATCCTCATATGCGTACCAAGAAATGGCTGGGGGAGTTAGCTTAAACCAATAGAGAACAATGGATAGGAAAACCATGAGATGGATACCCTGTTTCTTTACCGAGTACGTCAGTAATTTGAATCTGTACAGCAATAATTTGGAAAAAAAAGAGCGACGTTCTATTGACTGTGTAAAGCATTGACCCCTGCCAGCAGTTTGAGCATGTAACTGTATTTAGTTGCATTTTCAAAATCCATTGTTCAGTTTTCAGAAGACTAAATTGGACGATGTAATTAGAAATAGTATTTTTTTACAATACTCTCCCCATCACTGCCGCCTAACTATTGGAGTATCAAGAAAAGGTTGTAAAGGAAGTGCTTGATCAATAATTGAGTTGAGCAGGGAAAATGGGTGCAAGGGCGGGGAACATGGGTGCAAGGGCGAGGAACATGGGTGCAAGAGCGCGGAACATGGGTGCATAGGTGGGGAACGGGGGTACAAGGGCGAGGAACAAGGGCACAAGGGCGGGGAACATGGGTGAAAGAACGAGGAACGTGGGTAATATGACGGGGAAAAGGTGTGCAAGGGCGGGGAACATGGGTGTAAGGGCAGGAACATGGGGGAAAGCAAGAGCGAGGAACATCTGTGCAGAAGGGGGGGGGAGTATATGTGCAAGGGCGGGGAACATATGGTGCAAGGACGGGGAACAAGGCTGCAAGGTTAATGTTGCAGAGCGTCGTTGGATGTGATATGATGACACTGTGAAGTAGTTCACTGTTTCAGAAGCGTGTTTGATTCTATTGATGGCATTGCGGGATTTAACACACCTTGAACTCTGATTCTCGAGTTATACTTCTTAGTTCAGTTGACTTGACTGAGTTTCGCTGGAACATTCATTTTTTTCCATGGGAATAAATCTAGCGCTTAGTTGATACGATTAAAAGCATAGCAGTCAAATCGATGGAACATATCTATTATATGCTGCATGTGAAGGAAACAATTCATATTGAGTGTTATAATGTCCAAATGAATAGCGGCGTCGGTAGAATCATGATAACGAAAAATTATATCAAAATTAACCTGAATCACGATATATATTAATGGTGACACAATGTTTACCTTGTGGTACTTCATTCTCTTTCCTTATCCAACACTTAGTTTACCTTGTGATATTGCATTCTCTTTCCTAATGCAACACATAGTTTACATTATGATATTGCATTCTTCTTTCCTAACGCAGCACATAGTTTACCTTGTGATATTGCATTCTCTTTCCTAATGCAACACATAGTTTACCTTGTGGCATTGCATTCTCTTTCCTAATGCAGAACATAGTTTACCTTGTGATATTGCATTCTCTTTCCTATTGAAACACATAGTTTACCTTGCGGTATTTCATTCTCTTTTCTAATGCAGCACATAGTTTACCTTGTGATATTGCATTCTCTTTCCTAATGCAGAATATAGTTTACCTTGTGGGTTTTCATTCTCGTTACTAATGCAACACATAGTTAACTTTGTGGTATTTCACTCTCTTTCATAATGCAGAATATAGTTTTCCTTGTGACATTGTATTCTCTATTCTAATGCAGCACACAGTTTACCTTGTGGTATTTCATTCTCTTAACTAAAGCAACACATAGTATACCTTGTGGGATTTCATGTTTCTTCATAATGCAACACATAGTTTACCTTGTGATATTTCATTATATTTCCTATTGCAGCACATAGTTTACCTTATGGCATTTCATTCTCTTTACTAATGCAACACGCAGTTTACCTTGTGATATGCATTCTTTTTCCAAATGCAACACATAGTTTACCTTGTGGTATTTCATTCTCTTTCTAATGCAACACATAGTTTACCTTGTGGTATTTCATTCTATATCCTAATGCAGCACATAGTTCACCTTGTGGTATTTCATTCTCTTTACTAATGCAACAAATAGTTTACCTTGAGATATCACCTTCTTTTTCCTCTTGCAACACGTAGTTTACCCTGTGGTATTTCACTCTCTTTACTAATGCAACACATAGTTTATCTATTGATATGCGTTTTCTTTCCTAATGCAACACATAGTTTGCCTTGTGGTATTGCATTCTCGTTCGTATTGCAGCTCATAGTTTACTTTGTGATATTGCATTCTCTTTCCTGATGCAGCACCTAGTTTACCTTGTGATTTTGCATGCTCTTTTCTAATGCATCAAATAGTTTACCTTGTGGTATTTCATTCACTTGCATAAAGAAATATATAGTTTACCTTGTGGTATTTCCTTTTCTTTCCTAATGCAACACATAGTTTACCTTGTGGTATTGCACTCTCTTTCCTAATGCAGCACATAGTTTACCTTGTGGTTGTTCATTTTCATTCCTAATGCAACACATAGTTTATCTTGTGATAATGCATTCTCTTTCGTATTGCAGCACATAGTTTACCTTGTGATATTGCATTCTCTTTCCTGATGCAGCAAATAGTTTACCTTGTGATATTGCATTCTTTTCCCAAATGCATCACATAGTTTACCTTGTGGTATTTCATTCTCTTTCATAATGGAATTTATAGTTTACCTTGTGGTATATCCTTCTCTTTCCTAATGCAACACATAGTTTACCTTGTGGTATTTCATTCTCTTTCCTAATGTAGCACAAAGTTAACCTTGTGGTAGCTCATTCTCTTTCCTAATGCAACACATAGTTTATATTGTGATATTACATTCTCTTTCCTCTTGCAACACGTAGTTTACCCTGTGGTATTTGACTCTCTTTGCTGATGCAACACATAGTTTACCTAGTGATATGCATTCTCTTTCTTAATGCAACACATAGTTTACCTTGTGGTATTGCATTCTCTTTCGTATTGCAGCACACGATATGGCATTATCTTTCCTGATGCAGCACCTAGCTTACCTTGTGATATTGCATGCTTTTTCCTAATATATCACATAGTTTACCTTGTGGTATTTCATTCTCTTCCATAATTAAATTTATTAATTACCTTGTGGTATTTCCTTCCCTTTCCTAATGCAGCACATAGTTAACCTTGTGGTATTTAATTCTCTTGCCTTATGCAGCACATAGTTTACCTTGTGGTATTTCATTCTCTTTCCTAATGCAACACATCGTTTACCTTGTGGTATTTCATTCTCTTTCCTAATGCAGCACATAGTGTACCATGTGGTATTTCATTCTCTTTCCTAATGCAGCACATAGTTTACCTTGTGGTAGTTCATTTTCTTTCCTAATGCAACACATAGTTCATCTTGTGATATTGCATTCTCTTCCGTATTGCAGCACATAGTTTACCTTGTGATATTGCATCCTCTTTCCTGATGCAGCACATAGTTTTCCTTGTGATATTGCTTTCTTTTTCCTAATGCATCACATAGTTTACCTTGTGGTATTTCATTCTCTTGCATAATGGAATATATAGTTTACCTTGTGGTATTTCCTTCTCTTTCCTAATGCAACACATAGTTTACCTTGTGGTATTTCATTCTCTTTCCTGATGCAGCACATAGTTTACCTTGTGGTATTTTATTCTTTCCTAATGCAACACATAGTTTACCGTGTGATATTGCATTCTCTTTCCTAGCGCAGCACATAGTTTACCTTGTGGTACTTCATTCTCTTCCCAAATGCAACACATAGTTCCCCTTGTGGCATTTCATTCTCTTTCCTAATGCAGCACATAGTTTACCTTGTGGTATTTCATTCTCTTTCCTAATGCAACACATAGTGTACCATGTGATATTGCATTTTTTCCTAATGCAGCACTTAGTTTACCTTGTGGTATTTCATTCTCTTTCCTAATGCAACACATAGTTTACCATGTGATATTGCATTCTCTTTCCTGGTGCAACACGTGGTTTACCTTGTGATGATGCATTCTCTCTCCTATTGCAGCTCATAGTTAACCTTGTGGTATTTCCTTCTCTTTCCTAATGCAACACAAAGTTTATCTTGTGGTATTTCGTTCTCTTTCCTAATGCAGCACATAGTTTACCATGTGGTATTGCATTCTCTTTCCTAATGCAACACATAGTTAACCTTGTTGTATTTGATTTTCTTTCCTAATACAACTCATAATTTACCTTGTGATATTGCATTCTCTTTCCTAATGCAACACATGGTTTCCCTTGTGGTATTGCATTCTCTTCCTGAATGTAACAGATGGTTTACCTTGTGATATTGCCTTCTCTTGCCTAATGCAACACAAATATTGTTAGGTGATTCTCGTCACATGGTGTCTCATGGAATTTCCTCTCTAGGTTTGATAACAGCACCGTCTTGAAGAATGTGACCATTACAAGCCACAAACTCTTCTTAGGGTTCAAAAGTGACGCCGAAGGAGATGAAAAAGGATTCTTGTGCTTAGTGCAAGCGCTGCCACTGAAGGAGAGTCCAGTTGAAAATGTCACTGATCAAACAGATCTGGAAATATCAGTTTTCATGAAGAGGCTTGCCGAACCATTATTACTTCAAGCAAGCACGACAACTGCTGGAAGTGTTATTGAAAAAGACACTGCCACCGTTGTGAGTGAGCTGCCAGTCACTGTAGTTCCAACCTCATCCACGCAGTCCTTGCTTTCTGTGAGTGATAGTCACACAGTGACTATCGAAGAATACCTACTGGCGCTGATACGCAAGCAGCAATCAAGACCAACTCAGTCGGGCAGTTTTCAGTCCGTTGGTAACTGAGGCAAGCGGATAGCTGCAGCAGTATTAAAAACGTCTCTTCAATGTATTAAATCTGTCTCTGTAGATAAATTGTTGCATTATCATTTATATTAGGGTCAAAATCTTTTGAAAAATAAAATTTGTAAGATAATACATTCGGTTTCTTTACATAAAGTTGTTCCTATCACCATCTCTTTGTTAGCTGCGATCAACCCGATATATTTGGCTTTATATTCCAAATTCTTTTGAGGAAAAAAGCTCTATCAAAGTCAGTTTATTCGACGTGTCAGTTTGATCATTCCCTCAAAACAATGGCATTAATAGTAACAATCCACACAGCGTAACAAATAATGAAGTCTGTTGTGTACGGTAATCTTGTATTAGAGCAGACACTCACTCCTTCGCAGAGAAACAGATATGAAGAAGGGAAATACTGTTGCAGAGGATGTGTTGCAGGGGCTGTGTGTATGGAGTCACTGTTCCCCCCTTGAAGATGATGCCCTGCGATGGCCGACAATAGGTGGCACAGCACTCGTAAATTGGCAGCGCACGGAAGCGTCATCGTTTGTAGTTCCCAACTCGTTGAGCCCCGAGTTTGAATATTAAGGGCCACTGACCCCCTTTTGAAAACGATTCCACGCGCAAGGCACGGTTGACGCCTGGTCCTGGTTGAGGCCTCTGATTGAGGCGCTCTGCCGCCCTAGCTTACCTCCCCGTGCTTCTTCTCGCTCCTCTAAACGAATCGGCCAATCCCACACAAGGCACCCTCAATGCTTCTATCTCATTGGCCGGACGTCATGGCACGACTTCAAATTCTCCCAATCCCGCACAAGGCACCCTCAATGCTTTGATCTCGTTTGCCCGACGTCATGGTCTCACTTCCAATACCACGCTCCCTTCCCTCAACAACAAAACAATGTTGATATTAGAATTACATTACAATGCCCCCTTCCCCGAATAGAAAATATCGATCCCGTTCGAATTTTCTTCTTCAAATCCCTATCTTTCTACCCTAGACTACCTACGCTGACTTTCCTACCCTGATCTTTCTACAGTTCGCAGTTTGCCTGCTCCTCACTTCTACCAACTCTGACATTCAAATGTGCCGTCTCTCCGCGGAGCTCCCACTCGCCATTTCACGTTCATCTGTTACCTGGACTGCTCTCGTGCTTGTCTCGACCTCTCTCTAGCATGGTGTGAACTCGTTCCTTAATCCGTCAACTGCAATAGATGTTTTTAACGCACATTTACGTGTCGGATTAACCACCATTCACGTGGGGAAATGCTACCAAAACGATATGCCATCATGGCATACCATGAACATTTTCCTTGCTGGTCGGGTGCCTCCAACTAATTTATCTTGGAACACTCAATGTTGGTCATCTCATGCCACTGTCACGGACTAGGATTTTGTATCGCTCGTTCGACACCCATAGCCTCTTTGCCCAAAGTAAACAAGCTTGCAACATGACTCTTATTTTAAGATCACACGTGCCTTGAAGACTCGACGTGAGTACGTGGAACAATGACCGTAAAATCAACACAACAAAAATCATCCCACATAAAATCATTGCAACACCCTCTGCTCTGGAGGTTCGTAGGATGGACATCATGACCCGACTTTAAATTCTCCCAATCCCGCACAAGGCACCCTCTTTGCTTTGATCTCATTGGCCCGACTTCCAATACCATGCTCCCTTCCCTCACCAACAAGAAAAGTGTTGACTTTAAAATTGCATTACAAATATATATTCCAATGGATAGCCAACTAACGAATTTTTAATCTGCTATCGAGCTACGTAACTTACAATGATCGATCAAATGTATCTGAGTGAGAGAAAAATTGCCACGGAAGTTCACCGTTGGGCAACATAAGATGGAGATGGAAATTGGTAAACATTACACACTCAGTAATAGCTAAAACATGTGTGATGCTGTTGCTGTGGAAAACCTATTGGGAAAAAACTACTTTTCCGGCAGTACTGTGTGGGTCAGCAGGGGTGTCGCTATCTCTCCTTCTGTCCTGAAAAAGAGGATAGATAAACAATTTGCAGAGAAAGGAACTTATAGACAGAATATAGGTTTTATACACTTGAAATGAACTGGAGCCGGAGATTTGGGGGGAAAAATGTGACGTGCGAGCTGCGTGGAGCGGTGAAGGACTCTCTGAACCACTTTCTCGTGAAATGTGTGTAGCTGAGGGAAATAAGAGGGGCGATACGAAGCCGACTCTAGATGTACCCACTTGTACCTGCACCGAGGCAACGATCACGTTGGTAACGCTTGAACGGTGTTGTATGTGATTACTTCGTCTTATCATAATTGAAAAAAATTGTTACGCTGTTTTGACAAGGTATATAAACTATATAGGGCCAGTGTTACCACATTTCTCCAGTGGTCGTCAGCAATTGTTTGCAGTATTGGTGAATAATCGGCTGATACCAAAGATACTTTCAGAGTTTCTTTCGCTTTTTATGACATTAACTAATCCTCTACGGGCCAAGTTATTCGCCATTTCAATCATCATAGCTTTTTGTGTGAAAGAATATTCATAATGTTGATTCTATTACATATTAGCGAGCGTGCGTTCTTCACAAAATGGCGGCACTCGTCTATTCACATCCGATTCCTTGGCTCAAATTAGTAGTCAAAGTTTAAAAAAGTGGATTTATTGGAGAAATAACTGATTAATGGAACTGATACCATCGATATAAAACAATGCCCCATTCGCATGAAATGTATGATTTAACACTTCAAATGTCTTTTGTTGAAGTGTAAATTATTTAAAATTATTTAGTTGGGTAATATTTATTAATATAAGGAGAGAATATCTTGTGCTGTGTCTACAACGGATTCTTGAAGGTAGTTTTCCGTGTTTGGAAACCCGGAGAACGACCTTGTCTACAACAGCCTCCTGAAGTTCATATTTTCCTACAAATGGCATTCCGGAATGACAGGCCAGCTACTTCTCCAATGTGATTCTCTGAAATTTAAAACCAAAAGGTTTTCTGCCGTTAACCCAGCCAAAGGTGATGAAGAATTGCATGCTCGTAAACGATCTGCAAGTTGAAAGTTATTTCCTTATCATTTGACCACGAATCTGAAGGACATTTTTGTCAGTCGCATATTACCTTGACAGTCTCTTTGTGTGCTGTCGTTTTGATAACATCTAAATTGCTTCATTGCCCCTTGATATAATATTGAGGGCACCAAGAGGACTCAACAAAAAGGGATTGATAAACTATGATTATATGTCACTTCTTAAAATGTCCTTCAAAACCACGGTCTAATGCATGTAGAATGTATCCTTCAAAACCGCGGTCTAATACATGGAGATGATATCCTTCAAAAGCGCGCGGTCTAATGCATGTAGATGATATCCTTCAAAACCGCGGTCTAATGCATGTAGATGATATCCTTCAAAATCGCGGTCAAATGCATGTAGGTGATTTCCTTCAAAACCGCGGTCTAATGCATGTAGATGATATCCTTCAAAACCGCGGTCTAATGCATGTAGATGATATCCTTCAAAATCGCGGTCAAATGCATGTAGGTGATTTCCTTCAAAACCGCGGTCTAATGCATGTAGATGATATCCTTCAAAACCGCGGTCTAATGCATGTAGATGATATCCTTCAAAATCGCGGTCAAATGCATGTAGGTGATTTCCTTCAAAACCGCGGTCTAATGCATGTAGATGATATCCTTCAAAACCGCGGTCAAATGCATGTAGGTGATTTCCTTCAAAACCGCGGTCTAATGCAAGAAGATGATATCCTTCAAAACCGCGGTCTAATGCATGTAGATGATATCCTTCAGAACCGCGGTCTAATGCATGCAGATGATATCCTTCAAAACCGCGGTCTAATGCATGTAGATAATAGTCGTGGATGGCATGTTCGGATAAGAAATGAGCCAATTCAAGCGTTAAAGGCTCTACCTGATGTTGCTGGCCTGATTGGCTAATGCGAGACATTGTAACGCAAATGCTATGGCAGATCAGACAGCGGTTTAAGACAAAAATTCACTGATTTCGCATATTTATACATTTTATATAAATATGTGAATTGATGTTTTATTCCGGTTAGCTGTTCGTTGTAATATTTTCAAAATCTACATTCATTGCTGTGGTCTTGATCATGATTTTGAAACATAAATTTTCAGATGCCTACCATACGACTTTCGACCATCATGGTTATTAATTTGGTACTTGGATGTTAGGATGATATGTCGGAAGAACTGATCATTCACAAATTTCCTGCGCACGTCATGAAACACACCTATATTGTATATAAAAAAATATGGTCACGTCTGCTAGCTAGTGATAATGATCTAATGTTTCGATTTGACTAAGAATGATGGATCTTAAGTTGGTTCTGTAGGTAGATGCGTAAGGCTGTAGTACAAAAGGTTTTGTAAATAGAAACATATGGATGGATGTAGTACAAAAGATTTTTGTCAAAAGTTGTTCGACAACTTTTTTGTCACTGGATGTAGATAGATTCCTTGCAACAAAAATTACGAACTCTTCCCAGTTAAGTTGTTCGTCAACAAACACAGAGAAACTTTTTCGTTAGATCGGCAATTGATTAACCTATCAATTCAACCTGCGTGTCTGGCAGGGGTCCCTTACTCCTGCAAAACAAAAACATTTCTTGTATCTTGTCCACGTTTAGCGTCACCTTCCTATACGTGAACCTATTTGAAATGTGGATCGATTAATTGTTCAAATTAATAGAATAATCATTAACTTTTTGGCCGATCACGTATACTGTAGTGTCGTCCGCAAAGAAGACAAAGAACACCATGCATGTCACAAGCGTTTTCACTGTCATTAATGTAAATAAGAAAAATTAAAGGTTACCTTCTACAAAGAAGATAACTTTATCAAATTTTTGTTAACATGACATTTTTTGTCAACCGGAAGTAAAACTTCATAGTTCACACAGTCGAAAGCTTTGCTGAGGTCCATAAACGTTACAACAGTAACTTTCTCTTGTGAATTTAAGTAGAGCATACTTTTTATTTCTACCAGCCTAGAAACCTCATTGATTTTTCCTATGATGGTAACTTTCTACAAAGTAAGTGTACAATCTGGCATAAAAACCTTTTTGAAAACATTGATTTTGAACGATAACTTTTGGTCAGTTTTTAGTTTATTTTCAATGAATTGAACTGAGCTATTTTGAGTGCCTCTGGCAAATAAATCCTGTTGATGTGACTTTGATGAGATGAGCAAAGTGAGTAATAATGACCCCGAGATTGATTTAAATCAATTGGTAGTTATGTTTTCTCAGCTATGCAGAGCTTCTACTATGTTTTAAACTATTATGATTGATTTACTTCGTCCCGGTTCGTAGGGTCAAAGATTGGCTGTTCGGAAATTGCACTGTGAATAGTTTTCAATAGGGATGTTGTTGCCAATAATTTAATTACTAAGTATAAAAGAATAACATTGAAATATTTGTATAGAAAGCATCTGAAGCCGTTTATGGGTCAGTGATGACCTCATCATCCATAATTATTCAATCGGCTCCTTGTATTTTTTCATACTTTTTTGTTGTTTTCTTTAGAGAGTCCCAATTACATATTGAATATAATTTTTAAGAGCGATAATAGTAAGTTCTCTGACCGCAATTTTTAGGTTGTTAAATTCAATCAACTCCATGAGTGAGGCGATGCAGTCTGAAGCGACGGTACTTACTGTAGATGTCTCTTCTGAGATCAGCTGACGTGGTGTCATTTATCAATTCCAAGCTTGTTTGTTGCAAAATGGGTTCTCTATTAGCGAAAAAAAAAACTCATCGAACAGCTCGATTAATACACTATAAATATATGAGAAAGTGATAATTTTGTTTTCCAACCTTTCCTCTGGCTAAAACCGAACTCACGAATCAAGTCATTTTACCTCTGATGGGAGTAGCATCGATCAACTTGGGACATTTGTTGATGTCACTTTTGTGAAAGAGTTGCCTGAACTCAACTCTTAATCATTTGGTTGCTCTGTGGATATGGAGGATTTCAACCACTCTTCAACCTAGAAACCGCGTGGCTGGTATCGCTTGGCCCAAACCAATTAATGGGGCACTTCCAGGTAGTTATCAAGCCAAGTAATGAGGCACTTCCAAGTAGTTATCGAGCCAATTATTGGAGCACTTCCAGGTAGTTATCAAGCTAATAAATGGGGCACTTCCAGGTAGGTATCAAGCCAATTAATGGAGCACTTCCAGGTAATTATCAAGTCAATTAATGGGGCACTTCCAGGTAGTTATCAAGCTAATTAATGGGGCACTTCCAGGTAGTTATCAAGCCAATTAATGGGGCACTTCCAGGTAGTTTTCAAGACTATTAATGTTTCACTTCCAGGTAGTCATCAAGCCACTTGATGGGGCACTTCCAGGTAGTTATCAAGCCAATTAATGTGGCACTTCCAGGTAGTTATCAAGCCAATTAATGGGGCACTTCCAGGTAGTTATCAAGCCAATTAATAAGACACTTAAAGCTAGTTATCAAGCCAATTGATAGGACACTTCGAGGTAGATATCAAGTTAATTAATGAGGCATACTTCCAGGTAGTTATCAAGCCAATCAATAAGACACTTCCAGGTGGAAATCAAGTCAAACAATAGAACACTTCCAAGTAGTTATCAAGCTAATTAATGAGGCACTTCCAGGTAGTTATCAAGCCAATTAATGACGCACTTCCAGGTAGTTATCAAGCCAATTGATGTGGCACTTCCAGGTAGTTATCAAGCCAATTAATGGGGCACTTCCAGGTAGTTATCAAGCTAATTAATGAGGCACTTCCAGGTAGTTATCAAGCCAATTAATGGGGCACTTCCAAGTAGGTATCAAGCCAATTAATAAGACTCTTCCAGCTAGTTTTCAAGTCAATTGATTGGGCACTTCCAGGTAGTTATCAAGACAATTAATGGGGCACTTCCAGGTTGTTATCAAGCCAATTAATGGGGCACTTCCAGGTAGTTATCAAACCAATTATTGGGACACTTCCAGGTAGTTATCAAGCCAGTTAATGGGGCACTTCCAGGTAGTTATCAAGTTAATTAATGGGGCACTTCCAGGTAGTTATCAAGCCAATAAATGGGGCACTTCCAGGTAGTTATCAAACCAATTATTGGGGCACTTCCAGGTAGTTATCAAGCCAGTTAATGGGGCACTTCCAGGTAGTTATCAAGTTAATTAATGGGGCACTTCCAGGTAGTTATCAAGGATCGTGGCATTGCTGATAGAAATTACTCATGTTGCTTTCCCGCTTATGTTAGGGGACTTTACCATAGTTCTCATAACCATGTTTTTTTTCAACTTAATGTGACATGTCATTGGTGAATTCATAATCAATCTTGGATGAAGGATATACAATGTTGGGATACACGTCTGCTTCAGTATTACCTGGATCATAAAGAGTGATTGAGGTTACAC
>SDVV010016676.1:0-14182 GCA_016164225.1 Gammarus roeselii
GTTCAGTAGCCTCACCAACCATTCGACAATCGTTACTCCACCCTTCTTCAGGCACTCGGTCGCAACTCCATCCAAACCAGGGGCTTTCCCTGCTTTCATCGCGTCCACCGCCTCCTGTACCTCTTCCCTGGTAATGTCCGCAGTAAGTTTTTCTCCCAAAACTGGCATCCGAGCACCACCACCCACAGCAACAATGTCAGCCTCTCTGTCATCCTCGACATTCAGCAACTGATCAAAATACTCGGCCCACCTCTTCCGTACGTTACCACTTTCCAACAACAACTGGCCGTTTTCATCTTTCACCACTTCCTCCTTCGCGAATATATGTGCCTGTTACCGCCGGGTGAATGTTCTCCTATAAGCTCTTAATGAACTCTTATCAACTCTTGGAGTGCCAATCTGTTGTTGATATTGAGCAACAGCAATTTTTCGATTAGAGGACTAACGTAGTCTCGTTTCCTATAGTTACCATCGCATGTTGTTCTTGCAGCAAAGTTTATACAACGTTGCACTTTTTCTTCCTGAGCTTGGTGCTTTTTCTCCAGACTGAGAGGCAAGAGTTACTTCGCAAGAAAGATCAGAGCTTGGGCAATCAGTATCCTCGATTTGAAGTTTTTTTTATAGAATTAAAAAAAAAACTTCTGTTCAATTTGGAACGCAGAGTAGAAACGTGATGTTTGAAAAAAAAATCGGGATCAACCCATACTCCCTGACATAACTTTGTAGTCTATAAGAATGTCAGATTTGCAAATCCTGATAGAGAAAATAAATTCTTTGGAACTGATTTTCTTTTTGAGTTTGAGCCAAACAAGATGCACTTGATTTTTTCTGAGTTCGACTTAAGCCCATTGTCATTATGACAAATTTAAATTTTTTTACGGCTGTCTCGACGTCGTTTTACGATGTCCGAGACAGGCAAAGTTGTCGAATTTTGTTGGATCCCGGGTCGCATGGGGAAAGGGGAAATAAGCTCGCAGATTCCCTTGCTAACTGGCGTGTACCTATAAGAACAATTTATCACCATACACTAACGAGATTAGTTGCCTATCATCAACTCCCATATAACATCCCAATAGAATGACATGTGGCAACAGAGCGGACAACAATGCTTTTAGTCAAACCCTAGGATGTGGAGCAGGAAACCAATTCTCCAACAGATATGACCAAATATCCAACAATTTTTTATGCAGGGGACCCACATGGATAACTCATAAACTTAATTGACGTTGACATGGGACCGACCTCGCCACCATGTCCTTTGTGCCACCAACTGGCAATCAACGTGAGTCATTTACTAATCGAGTGCAACGCACTCGCAGCGGCTCGACAGATACCGACACTAGGCCGAATCCCTCAGAAAGGAGGGTGGCCGACGGCAAAGCGCACTGCGCACTCCTCTCATACACTCATATTACTTAGCCCTTTTGTGCTAAAGGGTCCAGCCGGGAGACCCAGCAACTCACCCTCCGGGTCATGAGTGCGGTCCGAGGTCAGTATCGGCAGCAGGGCCCGACAGTGTGACTGGTTTACCCCTGCCTCGGCATGATGACCGCTCCCCCCACCCTCCCTCTCGCCTACAGTGCGACTAGTTTACCCCTGCCGCGTCATGATAACCGCCCCTCCCCCCCGCTCACTACCATTCCGTTTCTCAACGAGATGCCAAGGGCAGCGTCAAAAATCGTCCGTTCACAATCGTTCTCCATTCACGCCTATTCAATGCACGCGCTCTCGCTACATTCACACTCAAGTCTCTCCTTCCTAACACCTGCTTCACACCATCCATCCATACAAACTTCGGTCTCCCTCTAGACTTACGTTCATTCGCCTCTGCCCTCAACACCTTTTTCACCAATCTCCCTTCATCCATCCTACCCATGTGCCCGAACCATCTCAGAACACGCGAATCCACTCTGTCCTCTTAACTTCTTCACCATCCCCGTTCTAGCTCGCACCACGACGTTATTGATCCTGTCTCTCAGCGTCACAACACCAGTCATGCCCCTCAAAAATTTCATCTCAAAGACATTCAACCTACTTCTTTCTTCTGCTATCATCAATCCCTCCCCAGTCTCAGCCCCGTAGAGCACAGTTGGAACAGCTACACCCTCATACAGCCCTCTCCATGCTTCCATCCCCAACGACCTACAACTCCTTACACTCTTCTGTGCACCCACTCGCGATTTCACTTCAGTTTCCACTAGTTCAGTCTTCTCCACATCAGAGCAGCGGCTCGATGAGTCTTATTAAATCCTCCTTCCAATCTGCAAAGCTTCAATGACCTCGCCTACCGGAAAAAGCTAATCGTTTTCGGTAATGATACCGGCCTATACAAAGCAATGTGAAAATCGAACGGTAGTTGAAGGCAAGTGATTTTCTCACCTCGCAATTGGGATCTGTTCGGATGGTCGCGTCTAAACATTTGATTTACGTTCAAACATTGTCCCTTTATACACTGGCGTGCAAATGTGGCACAATTAGACGTAACAAAATATTTTTTGTCTGATCTTTTCGCCTCGCGCTGAAGCTCGCAATGACTGGCCAAAGCTCTGGATGGGAGGGCTCTCCTCCAATCTGATAGCTAATCTATAAAACTGACTGCCTCTTCGTATCAAGGAGTGTGGAATCGAAGACTTATGCTTTAACCTTTCTTCCGCGTTACAAAAGAAGATAAGAAATGAAGAGTGGAGCTGCCAGAATCGATGGACTTCGCGATCCGACGAACTGTTTTGCTTAATCTAATCTACCCAGCCTACAATAGAGTATATATATCTTAGTATAATTCCCTCTCGTTGCAACCTTGTTGTTGTAAGGAACACCGTGCGTAGGTACCACAGTTGTAATTAATTATTTCGATTTTGAAAAACGTTATGTTCTCGCTCATACAGGAGAGCGAGCCTACCAGAATCGATGATTTTTATGCCCTAAGGGGGGGGGGGCTAGATATGCCTCGATGACTCGCGTATTGGCTCCAGTTGAGATAGGCCCCTAATCAATCTAGTTAATTGGTAAACTACCGTCCTTCACGACTCACGGAGTGTATAAATGAAGACTCGCCTAGAGAACTTTGCATAAATCCATTATTTACGTCATACAGATACAAACACAATGCCGAATCCCCTAGAAAGGTGCCGACGGCAAGGCTCACCTCAGTCCTCACATGCACTCAGCCATTTGGCGCCAAAGAGTTCGGCCAGGACCTCTCAACCCACACACTACGAGTCAGGAATGAGGTCTGAGAGTAGGGCTTAACATCGTTTACTGGTTCACTCCTAGTGCGTATACAAAAAAGGAGTGAGAACCTTCCACAATCGATGAACTTTGCGCTTTACGGGGGAGCTCACTAAGACTGACGTTGGAACTCTGGCGGATATAAATCCTTCTTAACTTATGTAATCACTTGATGTGCAGTATATGGTTTGTCTGTAACCGGAAAAACAAATTCGACTTTCCCCACGTGGGATTTAACTTCATGTAGAAATTTCTTACGGAACTCCGTGTGGACAATGCCTCTCAATAGGTAATAGCAATCAAATATCCAATGAGGTCAAATAATGAGCGGAAAATGGACATTGGAGATTTCACTTTGTTTTAAATCATAAACGAATTTTCGCTTGCTACTGTACTTGGTTTTAAAACTTTTGTGGATAACTAATCAAATAAGAAGTGATTCTACACAGTCGAATAATACAAGTTGTAAAAGTTTAATTTCCATGCTTAGTTTCTTAATATAATAAGCTTTTGTGGAATACTTGGAGAAAATGAAGATTTTTTTTTAAACAAATTTTTTTTATGTCCTTCAGTTTTGCACTATTCTCATTGAGATGGGATGGCGCTCGGACATTATCTTCTGTTGGGCTGGAGATCTAAATTTTGACCACGGGACGAAGATCTCACACACTGTCACAGGTTGCCATGACTGTCTGCACAACTAAGATTACTTACGCAAGCGTTTTACACAACGGACATTGAGGGTACTACCATGTTTGTGTACAACCGATTATAGATAGCACCGTGACTAACGGCTGGTACTGCAAAACTTTTTTTGTTATTAGTTATTAGTATGTTAATTATTTTAATTAAATGGCGTTAACAAACTGTTGAGTTTCCTCAAGCAACATACTATGTAATCATACAATGTATAAATAATACCATGGATACATTCTTTGAACCGATACTTTTCGTCAAATCAACCCAAATTGATCGTTCCGGTGTGGCGGACTTTTATTTGAGATACCAACAATTGTAATGCACGATCTCATTATGTACACTCGCGAGATATTTCATACTTAATGTATATTTAGATAGTACGTAATCATGCCACGTAACAATAATATCATAGATCCCTTCCTTGAACCGATGTTTTTTAAACAAATGATCCCAAATTATCGTCCATATTGAAGCCCCATGTTTCCAAAACTTGGCTCTGTACTCAGCCCATGTTCTATTCACGCTTTAGGGGTCTTATTTTAGGCGATGCTCCGGAGTACTGTTCTTCGATTCTGTCAATAAGACATAGGTATGACTTATCAATAATGGAAGGGACTTTGCTCGGTCAGGTGTTTGCTACTGTGCTTGCGCGTTATGATGATTATTACCGTGCCGTTCTTTTTATAACTAAACCTGCAAGTTGTTGCTTGTTCCATTTCTTCTGTGTATTATGTTTGATGGGGCCAAGTGGATGGCCTATCCACATAAATGCCATCCTCTGGTGCTGCATTTTGGCATTTCGAACCTTGGTAACATACCGCGGATTTGTGGGCGGCAGACCTGACACCTCCCCCTTTTATGTGACAGAGTGTAGAGAAACGGTTAAATGCATTCACAAACATACATACAGATACAGACACTAAGCCGAAATCCCGAAGCAAGGGAGGTGGCCGACGGCAAGGCGCACATCTCACTCTCATACACTCACACTCGCACACTTTAGTCCGTTTACGCAAAAGGGTCCGGCCGGGAACCCCGCAACACACCCTCCGGGTCATGAGTGCGGTTCAAGGTCAGTGTCGGCAGCAGGGCCCGACAGAAGGACTGGTTTACCCCTGCAGCGCCATGATGACCGCTTTCCCCCCTCCGCCCATGACCATGACATCAGGGCAGCGTCAAAACTCATCCGTTCACAATAATTCTCCACTCACCCCTATCCAATGCACGCTCTCTCGCTACCTCCACTCGCGTCTCTCCTTCCTAACACCTGCTTCACGAAATCCATCCACCCAAACTTCGGTCTCCCTCTAACATTTCATCTTGAAAACATTCAACCTTCGCTCGTCTGCTCTCACCCAAGTCTCAGCTCCGTACAGTACAGATGGGACAACGACGCCCTCATATAGCCCTTTCTTCGCTTCCATCCCAACGTCTTGCAGCTCATTACGCTCATCAGTGCACCCAACTCTTAACGCCCCTCCTTCACTCGTGACTTCACCTCAGTTTTCACTAGTTCAGCCTTCTCCATATGGGAGCCCAGATACTGAAAACACCGAACTTCTTCCAACAACTCTCCATTTAGGAGGACAGCCGCTCCTTCGAGGACAAACATACATAGTTTTATTGTTTTGTACTTTCCTCCCCTTTCCCAGCGTCGTGGACGAGGAGGGCGGCCTCTCCCTTCGCTGCCAACTATCGGTAGCTCACGAAGTTCACCGGTGCCTCAGAGCTACTTTCCCACCACTCATGTCCTTTCACGAAGGGGCGGCTGTTGGTAAGTCTTTGTATGAAGGGTCTCCAAGTTGTTTTAATTGAGTCCTAGTACTCTAATCAGCAATAATGAAGATGTCATTCAAAGTGTAGATGCTCCTTAGATGCATTTTTTTCAGAATGCTTGATTGATAGGTTGCTTTTTTATATATCTATTGAATTGAATTTGATTGCTACTCATGACCAGCTTAAAACCCGAGTGGGTAGCGTGTCGGCTTCTCCTAACAATAAACTTCCATTGGAAGCTAAAGATAGTAGGTTCTGGGCTTCCTGGCCCTGTTTTTTGCATTCTGGACGGTCTCTTTAATGGTCGAAGGCCAGCCCATAAACGCCGTGGGGGCAAAACTGCGCTGGTAGCTATCCCTGACAATGATTCCAAAAAGGTCTGATCTACCATGTCCCTTTATCTAAAATTCCAGGTAAATTGTAAAGCGTTTATCCTCGCGTGTAAATTGTTGCTGGAGAGATTCAGTATGCGACATGGCGCTGGCTGCACCAAACAAAATACCCTGCTTCTAACCAAGTATCTATAGCTGTAGCTGAAGAAGTCATGTTAAATACGCATTTTTTTTTGCAAAACTTGAACATGATAAACATTTTATTATGTTAGAATATTAAATTATAGAAACCTGAAAGAGGTTTGAATGAATTAAATCTTACGAAAATAATATAAACTAACAGATATGTCATGGGATGTTCAGCGCCATTTGTTTGTACTTGTTCGTTTCAGAGTATTATGTCTTTTGAACAGAGCAACAAATGAGCCCAAACGACAACCGAAGAAAATATCTTCTATAAAGTTTATTTTATTCAATCATACATTTTTTGATGCACAATTTGAACTATTTTCAAAACAAATGCATACAATTGAAAATCATGGTGACTGTTTTGTTTCATCTGGTGCTGATGCACTGCTAGTTTCAGGATATCGGCGGTCGATGAGGACGTGAGAAGAAGCTAAATTATTAATGGGGAATATTTTTACATAGGGTGATTTGTAAGCTGCACAAATTGACACGCGTTTACATGAACACTATCCTCGTCAAACGAAGTATAATTTTATTTATTGTACATTAATCCTTTGAAGAATAAATACATTTTGTATATTGAATTTCATCTGAACCTGCGTTCTGCCGATTCAATGGTGTAGCAATTCCTCTTTCTCCTTACAAAATATTACATGAGAAGTTCAAGGTTGTGGATTCGATATTACCTGTTTTTTAGTTGAATATTCTGATTAGTCCCGTTACTGGCATAAGTCAGCCACTGAAGGCCGTGGTAAAATTGTTTGCTCGTATAGCCGTATTTTCCGTCTGAAACCAGTTATACTAGTGCACCTCAAACCTACCTTGATAGCTCTTTCGTCGTGACACGTAAGGGAGCTCAATGTTCCACAAGAATAACGCACAACTCGTGCACGAAGAAACCTTTTGTTATATCACACGATATTGAAGGCTGAGGACTTCTAGCGAAACACGAGTAGAATATTAATATGGTTTATTTTCAAGTATACAAGTCGAGAAAGATGGGAATTTAAGTTGGGTGTAAGAGGAGCGAGCAGGGGCAAGTAACCAGTCGGTATCGGGGTCAACACCGACTCACCCAAACTATTCATTGCTGCTCCATCCATTTCACTTCCGCCACAAGCGTGGCCCGTGACATAATCGTCCCTGCACAGAGCGTCATCTTAATTGCTGTAATGAACCCAAATGATTTCCGTTCGCTTCAGATCAGCTTGTTTACTGCTCATAGGCTCTCATATTTTAAATTACCTTGTCAGACTTTACTACCCGACCTTCCGGCCAGCGCATGTCTAATGTAATAGGAATTTATTGACGAACATCTACTGTCCGGAAAACTTTTGTTACGCATTGACATTGCCCAAGTATGGGGACATGACGCCTTTTTTAAGTTGATCATATGTATATTATAATATTGATACTTAATCTGTTATTTTTTGTCAGCGACTGTCTATCTCTCATAGACCCACTCATACCGTTGCATTCTTTGCTACCCAATCATTTAGGCTGTGCTGCTGAATTAGCAATTCTCACTCTAATTATTTGTCATATAAATGATCCCCTTGTCAAATCGCAACACCTTATGTCAACAGAAAACAGTGCATATCTACTGTGTACATTAAATCTTACCCTTATAGCTCTCTTGTCATGACATGTTCAGACAATAGCCGTGTTCGTATGTCCAGCTAGGATAGTAATATGGCTTCCTACCGCTTGCACACAGCTCCAACTACTTAGTTACAAGTTCTAAGCTTGTAATTTTACCTATTTTAGATTTACTATGTATAAATTTATTGTTTCAAACGAAGAACATACCATCTGTGTACGAATAAACTTATTTATTTATTTTATTATACTCGGTCACAGCTAGTTACGCCTGGGCCGTCCTCTGCTTCAGGCTACCGGTGCTTGTTGGTGTAGGTGGTGCAACTCACCAGTATGACCTATTAAATGTTAAAGGTTATAAACTGAGTAAACTTGAATATTCGGCCCATGAGGTTAAATCTGCATTAAATGTATGTTTTCGATCTTTTCACCCTTTCTCGCCGGTGGGTATTGAAGGCCTTTTCCCTCAACCCACCTTGTTTCATATCCTTGCCGGTGGGGATTGCGCCATCTCTGCGGTGTTGATGTGGACGCTTCCAAGACACTAGAGCCACGACATATACACTGCATTGTTTTTCATGGACAAGTGAACAATCCCCATAATTTCTCCCTTACAAAACTTTCCTGTTCCACATTAGGTTATCACTGCACGCGTCTGGTTGATGCGTTGCAGTGTGGCTGAAAGACATGAATACGCTGCAAGCTTCAATGTTCTGGTCTCCACAATTCAAATTATACCGCACGGGTGGCCATTTGTAAACTGCCACACAACCCACAAAATCAATTCAGATAGTTACAAAAACACTCTACCCCACCACTAAGCCGGACACCCATTTCTCGTCTCCCACCTCCCTTTATCTCAAACACGCGCGTGTCGGTGGGTACCGAGTGTTTCTGGAGGGATGCTGGCGCGGTTTCCACTACCGCAGGTGGAAACTGGGGCTAAGCAACAACAATCAATAGTTTTTCATCGGTAGTTAAGTGTCCACTGCAGGTATTATAACGGCTAAAATATTTATTGGTGGACTCGAGAGACGTTACCTCGGATTAAAATTGTTCACAAATTTCAAAGGACAATACCCTCTTAGCCTTAGGAGCTACAACAGGAGATAAAGACCATTAAACGTTTTTTGTTCCAATTTTCAGGACAATCGGAGATGATGAAGGAAAACGCCGCAAATATTAGACTTATCTGTTATAGAAGGCGTAACAAATGAAGGGAATTAATTAAAAAAAAATATTATTAATTTTAGTGCCGTGTTTGGTTTTAAAGTACCAAATTTTCCGACAAATGAGTAAGAGTGAGTGCTAAAGTGTACTGTTCATTTCTTGCCTTTGCCCGCACACATTATCATCAATGATGGTGTGCCGTGCTACTAACTATTCATGTGCTTCCAGTGAGCGGCAGCGAGGACGGAAGTGTGCTGTTCCTGGACGCAGAGCGGCCCCAGCGACCCCTCATCAACAAGCTGCAAGGTCACGCAGCTGCGGTACTTAGCCCTGCCTTCAATTACACCGAGAGTTTACTGGCCACAGGGGACGCGCAGGGCATCGTCATTGTTTGGAAGAGACAACACAGATCTGAGTAGTGGACTTGAACAAACCACCGTTTCTTAAAATAATTTTAACTCAATTATGCACATTGAAAAAAATCCGTGCATTTTTAGCTACAAAAAATTGTGCTCTACAGGCGAGCCTGCGATGACTCGCGTTGAGGCTCCGGTGGGAATGAGGCTCAAAAAAATTGTTTGCAGAAATGATATCGAAGTTCGTGTCATGATATTTGCTTGATATATCCCGCATACGCCATTGCCACTTATCTTTCGCTTCGGCTTGAATTTAATGGGGGGTTGGGGCCTCTCTGGAGGAAGTGAAAACGTCTATCTATTCCGAACAATTATAGTGGAATAATGATCGTTCTGCTGTTGCTGGCAACGCAGGTGAGAGTGGGACGTCCGATTGTATCGGGCCCGTAGCGGTAGGCTGCTCGTTCAATTGTTGCGTATCCAGTTAGGGAAAGACTCGTCCAATTGTTGCGTGTCTAGCAAAAGGGATAAGGTTCGTCCAATTTTTGCGTATCCATTACAGAGAATGGTGATCGTAAAAGAGTTGTGTATCAATTAAAGATAAGGGTGATCGTCCAACTACTGCGTGTGGTATTAAGGGAGGTTGATTTTTAGACTGCTGCGTGTCCTGTCGAGGGAAGGGTAATCACCCATTTGCTGCGCGTCCCGTAAAAGAGAGGGTGATTGTCCAACTGCTGCGTGTCCTATAGAGGAGTATGATCGTTCAACTGCTGGATTACCTGTAAGGAAAGGGTTATCGTGCTCTGCGTGTACTGCATGTTAAGAGTGATCGTCCAACTGCTGCAAGTCCTGTAGGGGTAGGTTAATCGTTCACCTGCTGCGTGGCCTGTTGGGGAGAGGGATCGTCCAACTGCTGCGTTTCCATTTGGGGGAAGAGTAATCGTTCAACTGCTGCCTGTCATGTATGGGTAGGGTAATTGTCCAACGGCTGCGTGTCCTGTAGGGGAGAAGGTAATCGTCAATCAACAATGTACTCCCTCGTCTGCAGAGAAGAGCTAATCGTTTTTGGTGAAATTAGTGGCCGTTAAGAAGCGGTTTGAAAGTTGAACATGAGTTGAAATGAAGGCTTATGTGTATTATTGAGAGCACATAAACAAGGATCTGTTTAGACACGTACGTATAAATACTTTATTTTTGTTGAACACTTATTCCTGTGTGCACCAGCGTGCTTATGTGCCACAATTGGTAGTGCTAAATAAGTTTACTTTCCTCACACACTCTGGTGCGAGCCTGTCGAGCCGGTGGTCTTTGCGCCCTGAGAGGAAGTGCGCAGGGGTGTGAGATGGAGCTCTGAAGACGTGGACCCCTTAACCTACTGTTATCTAATAGGTAGAACTACCGGCCCCACGAATTTAGGAGCATAGAATTGAAGGCTTTCTTGGAAAATTACGCATTAATTTCGTTCAAGTTTCACAAGAAGATGCGCAGAAAGAGAGAGATTCGTTGAACATTGATCCCCTACGAAGGAGCTAATAGACGCGCGTCTGAGCTCCGGTTGAGTTAAACCGCTTAACCTAATTTGCGTGTTCATGTCTTGTAAAGGTTTTACCTCCTTGAAGAGGGAGTTTGATCGTCCAAGTGCTGCGAATCTTGCAGGGAGGAGAATGATCGTCCAACTCGGCGTATTCTGTTAACGCAAGGTTGATCGTCAAATTGATGTATTTTCTTAAAAGCAATGGGTTATTGTACAACTGCCATGTGTCCTGTCGAGGAGAGTAATCATCCAAATGATGCATGTCTCGTATCGAGGAGCATGATTGTCCAACTCTACGTGTTTTGTTTAACGCAAGGTTCATCGTCCAATTGGTGTTTTCTGTAGAGCAGTGGGTTATTGTGGAATTCGCATTTGTTCACATCGGTTTATTAACTGATATTTTCAGAAAACCCCTTAGATAGCACAAGCTGGTCCCTAGTTTGTGCTAGGACCTTGAACCGCACTTTTTTTTTGCTTTTCAAAGTGTTCAGTTACCGTTAGAAGCCGTAAAGCAGGTCAATAGGGGTCCAATGGGAGAAGGAGGAAGCCCCACCAGGGAGGGTCCAGCACCCCCTCCAGAGTGACGATGACCAAGATTCCAACGGCCAAGAACGTCAACCTCTCCAAGAGCCAAAGATGACCGCATCGACGAGTTAACCAGGAACGTCCAGGAAATCAGGAATCTACTAAGCCAAACGACCGGCCTCTCTGAGCAGGAAGCAGGAGTTTTCGCCGCAGAACCTACCGCAACTGACGACCGTCTAACGAGACTCGAGGGTCATGTCAAGACTATTTTCCTCCATATCCACGAACTAGTAAAACACTAACTAACTAAAGAACCCGCAACTTACACAAGTACCTCTACCTCTACGTCCGACGACAACTTCCACGATTCTCCAGCCTACAAAAACCCCAACCGAGCTCAGAGGGCTGCAAGGAGAAAGCAATACACGCCATTCAATGAACACAACTTGTTCAACAATAGTCATACCTTTCCCGAACACCTGAAGATCACGTTCGACGCCAAAGACAGACCGAATATTTGTTCATACACTCTTCGAAAAGAGCTGGGCTCTTTCACTGGCCGCCCAGTCCTGAGCGTTGCCACCAGCGGCGACGAAGGCTTTGCCATCAGAGTAGACACAAAACTTCAAAGTGACACAATTCTCTCCACAACCTAACTCTGTGAAAAGTCTAACTCTACAAGTTCAGGTTTGATCTACGTTGAAGATTTCCCAAAGGAGGAAATTGAGGAGTACATCACTTGACTCGTTCAATACGAAGACAGCGTTGTTGAAGCAAAAATCGCACCAAAGATCACAACAAGAAGAGAGACCACCACAGCCCTAATACTAAAATTCAACTGCCCCACTCCACCAAAATACCTAGACATTCCCTTCTGCGCCACAAAAACCAAGGTTACACCATTCAAGAGACGTCCGATGCGATGTTATAAATGCCAGAAATACGGACACACGAGAGGAAACTGTAACGGTAAGCGAATATGCTCGTACTGCTTCCAAGACGACCATGACAAACGGAAAGATCCCCATTCATGCCAATCCGAAGAACAGCACTATTTTTATTGCAAAGTAGAGGGACACCCCACCGGACATGGACTGCCCAGAGGAGGAGAGGGAGAGAGCGATCCTCCAATACCAGATAGATAACGGGGTCGGGCGACGAGAGGCTGTAGCCTCGATGCGCTTTTCTCAAAATGACCTTCCTACCCGGGAGAGAAAATCGGCACCATTTCCTACCCACTTCCTCATAATGTTCAACGAAAGTGGTGCAAATAAAGTTTCCTTTTCAGCCAACCCATTTATAATGATGAAGTCACTCACCGAACAAATAGGAGGAAAACCGAAAGAAATACAACGACAGGGAAAGAAATATCTGGCCTACGTCACAGAACGTGAGCAAAGTAACGCTGTACAAAAGATTACCCACATAAATAAACTCAAAGTTACAGTTGAAATACATCCGTCCTTCAACAATACCAAACGGATAATATACACCTCCCGTTACACGCCTACAACAGACCTCAATGCTTTCGCTGAAGGTCTAGCTGAAGACTACGGAGTTACCGAAGTTCGTCAAGCAACATAGACAAAATCACGTAACGCAAATTCTACTACATACCAAATTACCTTCCCGGGACACGACGCATCAGAATTCATAGTAATCCCGGGTGAACAAGGAAGAACCAAAACCTACCCAGTAGCAACATGGCCCCCAATGTGCAAAAATGCCTAGAATACGGCCACGTCATCGCATACTGCCAGCCACACACACCCCAACGTTGCAAGACTGCACAGTCCGCCACCCTAAATGCTACCACTGCTCATGCATCCATGAGGCAGGCGACCGCGACTGCCTAGTACATATGGACCAAAAGATATAACAATCACACAAAATGAACGCAGAGTTACACAGAAGCAAGCTATCCAAATCTGGAAAGACGAAAACCCAAACCGTCTCAATTATGCCAAAGCAGTCAAATCGACAAGCCAACCAAGCACCCCCGACTAAATCCACACATCATCAAAACAACATCGTAACAAGACGCCAACACTCCTACCTGGCTGCAGTGCTTCCTCACCCAGCCCAGCGACCGGCTCCGCACCAGAGACGCACAGTTCTAGAAATGATTTATGCAAAGACCTGGAGAACGACGAGATGGATGCATCTCCCGCAGTCGACCACACAGCACGGCTCACTACTATGAAAACAAAAAGACAAGGAGATGAGGAAACCTCCGATATCCAGGCACCAATGAGAAAACAGATCAGTAACAACACCCACATAACGGCCCGCCAGGACCAAAACCCAGAACTACCTCCACCTACCTCGAATGTGGCTCCATTCGTAGAGAACCACTGCGAGGAACAAGATCCCCCGTTAACAAACCCGACTCACGAACACACCACCAGCGAGAACGAACACGGCCTGACTGACAGCTCGGATCTAGAAGAGCTCATACGCGAGACCTCCACACAACCAGACATATTACCTAGCCCAAATACCTCTCACTCCACACAATCATCCACGCAGATCAAAAAGGCTACCACAGAAGAAGAGCGCGCTCGCTCACGAATCAAACAGAGAGCACACAACCTCGTCTTCCCACAAGAGCATTCGCAGCCGCGACCGCAACAACCACAGCTTGGGGTGGATGGATGCTTATTCATTTTATAGATTGGGGTGGATGGATGCTTATTCATTTTATAGATCATTAACACTTTATTTTAGTATTTTATTATTTCTTCTTGCTTGGGCTCTATTATTTTTCTCTGCCC
>SDVV010016677.1:0-14181 GCA_016164225.1 Gammarus roeselii
GGTATGAAAAAGGGAAATAATATATAACCCTCGGTTAGATTAGGTTAGGATAGGTTAGGATGGGTTAGGATGGGTTAGGTTTACGGCTTCTCTACATCACAAACCTTCAGTGAAAAATGCTGCAGTGGATAGTGTGGATGCTCGAATAAGTCAGATATTCTGAATTGGAACGAAATCTCATAACAATGCCTGAATTTATCAATAATTTCAAACTGTACAAACTGCAAACGTATCAGAAACATTTATAAAGGTAAGACTTGCGGGGCTGAGCATCTATTAAAGACATGCGAGCGGATAACATTATTGAGATGTACATTAAAATAATGGAGTATTTTGAAAGTAGCAATTTATCCAAATCCGGCATATAAGTTCTCCATGACAACTTGAAATAGGACCCAAATCCAATGCCAAAGGTAAAACATACCAATATTTTGAACCATTACATCCAGTTAAGCTAATTTATACCCAACCTTCCGTGAATTTAGGCGAATTTATACCCTATACAAATATATCACTATGATAACCAATCAAAAACCTACAACAACCACAACTATAAAACAGGTAAATGAGATTCTCTACTCTACCCTACCCGTTACTGATTAACTATGATATAGGGCGTCATGCCCCAGAGGATATAACCTAAACCAACATGGAAGGTGTATGGTCAATCAATACATGATGGCGATGAACATTACCGATCTTGTTATAAATAAAAGTGAAATAATCCTCTACTTGAACTCCTGAGCTGAATTGAAACAGGACTAAGATCATATACTAACATGAAAAACCATGCGGAAAAATATCTGATAGTAAAAACAAACAACCCGTTCAATCTGAAAGAATTTCTAAACCTTAATAAGATTTAATATCTATAATAGGACAAAATCGAAGCCCACTGTGTTATAACAACGAATTCTACAATATTCCACTAGGTCACTTCTCAGTAATATACCCCTGGCATATAACAAATTTAGAGGTAACACCCAGTCATGGTAAAATACCTCAGACATGCCATGCATCTGTTTAGTCCATCATTTCTGAAGAACGTCGAGCAAAGTCACCTGGACATAACCAAGAATCCATACACAGGTACAGTGGTTAAGAATGAGCCTGTCATGAGTCTCAAAGAGTGTGTGGTCATAAAAAGCTGGGCTTCTGTTCACTGACGACCTAAGTAAATCACTACAAAGCTCAGCAGCTTGTCGGATAACCTCTCTAACAAACCCATGGAAGTTAGGACCAACATCCACATGAACTTACAAATTCACGTTGAACTTGGACGAACTCCAAATGCCTACCAAAGACTGTAAACCACCTCTACACCATGACCCATCCATCCAGTAAATCGTCTGCTAAAACGCTGAACTACACACTTGCTATGGTTCAATGACGAATTCCACATAGATGCAGTACGGATTTACATCTCTTAAACATACATTCCTATGATGATCGTGGAAAAAATCATACAACTATTATAAAATAACTACGTAATTCTCTTCTCTGCTCTAATTAACATTAAAAAATTTAATACACTACGGTATCCATCACAGTAAATCGGTGTACTTATACAAATAGGCAAATACGCAACGAGCTTGTGCCTATGGGACTCCTCTAACTCCTCCTAAATATTGAAATATGGTCCTACAATAAACATACAATAACCTAACAACAGGACCATGTTTGTAACGAATCGAATCTTCTATATCTATAATATCCACGTCAAACATTGAACTAGGATAAAAAAAATATATAAAACACTAAAAATATACAACATGTAACTAAATTATACCTGAAATAATGTTATACATTGCAGATACAAACGTAATGTATCCTAATATTCCTATAATTGTATAAAATACCCAATACCTTGCATTGAAGATAGAAACTGTACAGAGAACCTACAAAACGGAATTAAATATACTGAGCGCACGAGTAATAACAAAGCAAGAAGATCAATTCTCTACCATACTCAAAACATACATTAAAAACTATGACGAACAAGGAAAAATAGTATGTAATCAACCAAACAACTGTGACTGATTTACATAACTGAAACATATTGTAAATGGTGTGGAATACTTCTACATGAACACGCTATGGTATATACAAAGTCTGATGAAGTTATTCTCCTGCTAAGTCCAAAATAGTGTTGAATTAAATCTTCTTCAACTAAAGTAACCACGGCTTAATCGTAACAGAATGTCAAATATATACATAAAACTACCGCAATGATGTAATAACAGACCAATTATGCCTGAAATATTGTGCTACATGGAAGATGCAAACCTAAAATATCCTAAAAATTCCTATAACTGTATGAGGTAACTATTCAAAATTCCGAAAACAACACAAATTCAACATGCATCAACCGATCATTACTTTGTATACATAACACAATATAATAACTTACAATAAATCCATATCGTTCTGCTACTCTCGCTATAGGGCATCCAAACGATACTCGCTATGCAAAAAATCGAGATAAGGCAACCCGAAAAGTCTACATTCGCTTGACAAAGGTCCATTGCCACATGCGGATACATGGTATCACCGATATATCTGGTTCAAAACTAGATAATGCGTTATGGGGTAGATAGATTCTTTTAAAGAAGCTGCTGTATCAACCCAAAATACAAACATCAACTCGCCAACTACCAGACTAATAAACCATACTATTCCTGAACATATTATATACATATTAAAATAAATATATGGAAAACACAAAACGTTGCCCCCAAATCCAACCAATAGGCTTTAAATGAGCATCCAACCGATAAGAACTCACCAACCATCCACCGGATGAGTCAATTATACCCCAACTAGATAAGAATATGAACATAGTATTCACTGAAAATATATAGAATTTTAATCCCAGCATAAAATATCTAACGATACATACACTCAAACATAGCAAACATGCCACGGAAAAAACTGATAAGACAAAAAACTGGTAGGAGCAATCTCACCTAATTTTCCGAAGTGCATTCATCTCTGTGCCCAGGGGATCCCTACACCCCACCCCTCCAGAAATTTGTTATAACACTATTCCTGGCAGAGCCGAATAAATATATATAACAAGCAATTGTTAGTGACCAATTATACCCCAATACAGCCATCTAAAGAAGAAAAAACATATATAAATACAATAAACATCAAAATTCAATAAAATGGAAAATGTTTAGAACATAAACCTTCCCAATGTGCATTTGAAAGCATGGGGCCGAAGCCCCCCGCCCCCTTCCATCCCTCCGCGCCATCCGTTAGGCTTATCAGTGACTCCGACCCACATCCAGTCCCACGCGCCTGACTTCTTCCCCTTACCCACTAATTATGGTCGCCCCAAGATCGCGTCGACCGCCTTAGCGCCGCTGAAATGTTGTGCAAACTCCCGTAGACCAGACAAAATCCGCGTCTCAGCGACATATACTCTACTACTAATGCTGATTTCGGGAGCAAAAATTGTTACGGGCATTACTATGAGAGAGGTGCAGGAAGCTATAGAGGTGATGCAAGCAGAGAAAGACCTTCTTAGTTACGACGGCTTTGCGATTGGCGAATACAGAGGAGGGAAATTACTCTGGTCAAATAATTGATAAGGCGACTAAATCTGTCTTTTGTTTAGGACGCAGTGCCGATGGAGTGACGTAATACTTGCATGTTCTATTGTACTAGGTTCAAGGAGATCAACTCGAGAGGTTTCCGTTAGTTGGGTGGTATGGGTACGTTTTACGTGAGAGTGCTGATCAAGAAGATTACAGACAGTATGGATGGCGCGATTTGCGAGGCTGTAGTGGTGATAGAGGTTCTGTTGGTCAGAATTTTGCAAGCAGTGAGGCAAGTCTGTGAGACGTGCAGCAGCGAAAGAAATGACGATTATGGTTAATCTATAACTGAAAAACAAACTAGGCTTTTCATACGTGAAATTAAATTCCATATGAAGATTTCTTACGGTTTTATATCTTGCTAACCGTTCTTTATTGATAGTATCAATTAAATTGCTAATGAGTTCAAATGTCGATCAGAAAATGATCATTGAAGATTTCATTTAGTCGTTAATCATAAACGAATTTCCTTTCGCTACTGTACATTGCGAAGGAAAAGGCTGTGTTCTGCGCCTTCGTGAATCGGAAAAGGCCGCGATAGGGCCAACAGGGATGCGTAGTAGAGGGTGTTGCGCTTGTAAGGAGTGCATGGACGGAAATTTGTTAGGAGCGGTCCAGAGTTTCTATGTTGGGAGCTAAGCATGTGTTAGAGTAGGGAGAGAGGTAACCACCTGGTTTTCAGTGGAAGTGGGACCGAGACACAGTTGCGGTATTTTTCCCAAAATTTTCTATCCCCTACGTGGACGGCGTGATCAGAGAGGTGAGCGCGAGTGTATTGGGTCGAGGTTTGAAATTTTTTGAAGCAAATCGGTGCAATTGGTAGTTGATTTAGTAGCTGTTTGCACTACTGGCGGATTCGACGGAAAAGTAATGCAGGCTAGCGTCGGAGATAGGTTGAGTGCGGCAGAGGAGGAAGCTGCGATGCGAGTTCACGCGGGTAAAAGTGAAGTAATGAGATGTACAAGAAGTACCAGAGCTCTCATGCGGAAATGTACCAGCTCTCATGCGGAGAAGATTGAATTGACTTAAAATCTCAAGTGAAGGAAAGGTTTAAAATGTTGGATGTACCGTAGAGTGTATAGAACCTATTACATTGGGAATGGAAGCAAAAAGAGGGTTGTGTAAGGGGGCTGTTGTCCCAACTCTGCTCTACTGGGCTAAGACGTGGAGAACGAGAGCAGAAGAGAAAAGAAGGTTGCAGTTTTTCGAGCTGAGAAGTTTGAGAGGCATTCCGGAAGGACGCTCTTATAAGAACGGGGATGGTGACGATGTTGGAGGACCTTGCATATTCCCGTGTTCTGAGTTGGTTCGTGCGTATTGAGAGGATATATGATGGAAGATTGGTGATAATAGCGATGGAAGCAAAGGTGAGTTGGCGAAGGCCTGTCGGAGACCGAAGTTTGGGTGTATATATAGCGTGAAACAAGGCTTTAAGAAGGAGAGACATCAGTGTAGAGGTAGTGAGAGAGCGTGCAATGGATAAGCGTGACTGGAGAATGATTGTGTATGAGTAAGTTTGACGCAGCCCTGATGCGTTCCCGCCCTTAACGTCTCGTTGAGAAGCGGAATGAACGTGTGTGTAGGGGGCTAACAATTATGACGCAACAGAAGTAATCCAGTGGAAGCAATTATTGATCCTGCTGCTGACACTGATCTTCCACCTCACCCCTGACTCAAAGTATGTATTGCGGACAATGAGCTCTAAGTGGGCTTAGATTTTCGCTGCGTGTGAGTGCATGAAAGGCGGTGAATCTTGTTGTATATGGGGTCACCATATTTGTTGAGAAATCGGCCTTGCGTCTGTATCTGTACAATTGCAATCATAGTTAAAATCAGAATTTTTGTATAAACTAGAATATCATTCAAGTCGCACTACGTTATTTGTATTGATGATGGTTGTGAGGTGATCCTGCTGATATCCGTTGGAGATATGAGACAAGCCATAGTTCGATGATTGGTGTTTGGGAGTTGTTGGTATCTAGAAAAGCCGCGTATCATCGTTAAGTCGCCAATATAACTGATGAACTATGACGGTTTCTTGAGACACAGAGCCGCAGTTGCACCTGGGCGGTTGCACCTGGGCAGTTGCACCTGGGCGGTTTTCAAACTGCGTTGTTATGGGCGTTCATGTGTGATTGCGGGAGCGGCAGTGAATAATTTTGTTATTGGTCAGGGCAAAATTGGTGTGGCTTGAAAAGATTCCTGACCCTTCAGAAGAGTCAAATCTGTTGATGCGTCATTTTGACATCAAGCAATGGCGTGGCCCGATGTCCTGTCAGACTCATCTTTCCGGCATTAACCTTTCAATCTAGTACATAGCGTAATCTGTTGCTTGCTTTCACGCCCTTCTCATATTTTACCCATGTTTCGAAAATGAGTTCGTGATGTTATCATAACTAATTAGATTCTGTTTCTTTAGGGTCATACTGAGAACTGGTTGTCATCTTACGTACTGGCCAACATCACTCCTTTTTGTTAGGGTCCACTTCGTCATCATTGACATATAACCGCCTCATCTCCATTTCCTCTGCGCCGTGGAATGTATGCGGCCAACTCATCGCTGTTCGTTTGGTGTAGTGTGTTTTCCACCAATTATGCTTTGCCTCTTAAGCAGTATGCATTTTGAAAGGTTTTTGGTACGTATGACGCTCGTTTCAACGCGGCCCACAACCCACAACATTGAATTGTAGGAGCGAAGAACTCTTTTCGCAGATTGACTTCAGTGTCGATTTGATGGAGTCAAAGTAAATCATATGGGCTTTCGCACAAACCCTGTTCTATAAAAGTTATTCTCAGTGGATGAACATATTTTATTTAGCCGCTAGTACGGTTATGCAAGGAGTGTTCTAATGGATGTTATCTCAGGTTCCTTCCTAGTAAGTGTCTCTTTCCGCGTGTTCAGTTCTTGATTTGAAACATTCAGATGGTGGATAGTGACGGCGCAGTCGAGAGGTTGTCTTGGCGTCCCTCTGGAGAAATCTTGCGTGAGATGGTGGATGGTGCTCGATTGTGTGTGCTTTATAATTTACTTTGTTACTGCTCTAAAAACAATCAAACGATTTTTTGCCCCTACGGCATTTCGAAAATTACAGTTTATTCATTAGTAACTCACTGCAGAGTGTCGAAGTAGCTCATCAGCTCAAGTCGGTTGCACTTGTTCCAGTTGGTCTTGTAACCGATCAGCAAGATGTTGGGACGCATCTTACCAAGACCTGACAACTGTGAGGGGAAAGATATCAAAATAAGAATCTTTGTTAAGCTTACCCTGTTCTGACAACTGCAAGAAGAATGTGTGAAAAGGAGATTTTTGTCAGAAATTTGCCCCGTCCTTTGAATTGTAAATGAAAAAATGTTAAATTAAGGGTTTTGGGGAATCTTGCTCTGTCTTCATAACTGGGAGAGGATATATGTAAAATTTAAGGCTGAGGGTGAAATTTTCCCAGATATGGCAACTGTAAATGTAGATGTGTCATATTAAGGGCATTGGAGCTTAGCTTTACCCGTTCTGAAGGAAGGGTAGCCCGTCTCGACTACCGTGGAGGAAAATATGTCATTAGAGGAAAGAAAGGTTTTGAGATTTATCCCACCCAAATCTGAATACTTTGATGGAAGCTATATCAAATTATCAGTTAAATCTTTAACCAATATCAATATCCTAGCATAGATTGTCGATAGCTTGTATAAATATTAATATGAAGAACAATATAAGGGGATCTACTCAAAGATTTGATTATCATGAATCAATATGTCCAGTTTGTTTTTGGTACAAGATGCATATTAAAATAATTGTTGATATAGCTAAGTCAACATCAAATAGAAAGATCGGCCCTGTTGGTTTAATCTGTGCAATACGCTTTCTCATCTGAACTTGCCTCGCTCACCAACACATAAATCCATTCATAATAATTGACAAAAGAAAACATATGAAAACTAAATAAAACTCGGTGTGACGAGCGATAAGCAGTCACCTCTTACTTCCTGCGTTCGTGTTTGACTGACAAACGGATGTTACCTGGAACATGTCCATAGCGCCCTTGGATAACTCGTCGGCCTCCACAAGGTCGCAGAAAGCCTTGATCTTGTGCCTGTTGAGCCAATTGTAGCTCCTCCTCAAGAGCACGCTTCGCTGGTGATGCGTGAGCGTCTGGTTGGGTGGAGAGAACACGGTTAGGATTGTGAAATATACATGTCATAAACATGTTCTGTCGTGAAGAGGTGGAGTAAGAAACTTCCCCAGCAAAATTACCATCTGAATTGCATTATGAAAATTTGAAGGAAACTAAGAGATTTTTCTGTGGATTTTTTTCGGATTTGTTGGTTTTCAGGGAGTGTGTCCTGCCAAAATGACATAGATCCTGAAGATTTATCCATGCCACTGAAAGGAAAATTAATACCACTAATTAAAGTTCACATACCCATTATTATTTTATGACAATGATTCATATTGATCATGTTGACCCTTAACCAATAAACTTGAGATATCATCAATAAGTTACCGACACTGATGCGGTTGCTTCTATCAACTCTAAAATGCAGATTATTTTTTACGCCATTACTCAAAAATCTTTCCAGACTTGACGCTATCCTATCATGAGGTACGTTTTGACACCTTCGAGACGTGTCCACAAGTCAACAGCGAGACGTTCTTGGTGATGATGTTGGCAAAGTCCACAAGAGGCGGACGGGAGCTGGGCTGGCCGCACATCACCAGGATCTGCGGTCTGAAGTTCTTGACGTGTTCCTCCACATTCTGAAGCTCTAACGCACTTGCCAGCGCTGACTTGTAAATGGCGGCTTGAGTGGACGAGCCCCAGTTGACGTCTGCCGTGGGAGGGAAGAAACTCAATGAACGACTGGGGATTATAATTTGCTAACGTCTATCTTGGAAGTAAGGGCGTAAAGGAATGGATTGGCTTCAATGTCTGATAAGTTGACGTCGGCCGTGGTAGTAAGAGTATTTTAGAGTGACTGGGGCTTCTAGTTCCTTGACGTCTCACTTATGAGAAAAAAAAGTTGGGAAAGGGTTTATACTTTTGATATGACTTCCGTCAAACGTAGTGACGATGTTGGAAATGTTTTTGTTGTAAATGAAACAAGACAACGCAATTATTGTCAAAAATTTGATTGATGTGTATCAGTAAAACTTTAGGTATTTACGTTGAATTGTGTTTCTTGAAATTTTTGTCCGTTCTACGATATGAAATCAACTGCATCATACAATAGACATGAAACCTGTTATTGGGTTGGGTGTTGCAGTACTACCGGCACAGCCTATACGTGCTGTTCATATTATTGGGCAACCAGCCCTCGCAAGGCTACAACATAGGTTGATGCCACCTTCTGCGGCGCAGTGTTCTCTTCCATCGTTCTAACTCAGTGTGGTGGTGAATTAGTCCCCCGTTTTGGTCAAGCCGTTTTTTGAAAGTGTGGACATCGACATAGAGGCAAATGATTCTAGATAGTTATTTAGGTTGTTTCAACGGAAGTAGTTCCTATTTCTTTGACAATAATGTCTATCAAAGAGCCCTTCGGGCTGGCTTTAGTGAAATCATTCGATATTTTAAGGTTTCCTTGACCAAAACATTAAGTCGTCTTATTTTCTGTGATATCAGCTTCAGTTCTCCAAGTCTTTGCGGGTGTCATAGTTCACAGTTCTCGGTCATTTTTTGTTACTCGGTGTTGAATCCGTTCCATCTTGATGATATCTCCTCTTGCGTGAGGGGACCAGAGTATGATAGTAAATTCCGTGTGAGATCTTACGAATGAAGTATACCCTTCCGATAAAGACCTAGCGTGAGCGGCTCATGCGACGGTTTAGGACCCATCTAGAAACATTTTCGCTCGCGCGCACCTCATCAAACGCTGTTTCAAAGTCATGATAGATAAGATCAACAATTTTGTATTGAACGTGTTTTCAACGGTGTTGTTTCACATCGCTCAAGACTAAAGATTGTAATTCTGTCTACATATAACGTTGCTTTGGCAATCGAGATTCACATCACTGTCATTTATACTCTATAGAGCACCCACCTGGCTTTCTGTACTGAACAAAGAGGTAGAGAGCGATGATCACGAGGAAGGTGCCAAGAGCGGTGATGGAGTCAACGAGGAACATCACGACGAGGCACAGCACACCGCCCATCAGACTCACCCAGCAGTTGTAGAACTGTTTCAGACACAAAAATATACTGCTCAATACTTTCACAGTAAACCACGACATCATATGGATCACAAAAGCCCTTGTATTGTGTTGGACAGACTATTATCAGCAGATTGGAGTTCAACCTAGCCGCAGTCAATAAAATTTACATATTTCGGTGAGTCGTTGTGTCTACCCAAAGTTGGCAGGTATTTCAACTGACATTAAATAGAATGGACTGGGTTCAAATAGTTTCTACGAACTGCACAGTGGATTATTTATAATAATATACTATTAGTATACAAATCCATCAGGCAGACAAGAGTGACGTAATAAATCTATATGCCACAAGATAGAATACCTTGAAGGAAGGCCTCCAGCCAGGACTCTTGATGAGTGAGGCGTGGAAACAGGAGACGTTGATGAGGCAGTAGGAGGCGAGGAAGAAGTTGCTGAGGAGAGTGGACACCGCGTTGAGGTTGCCTGGAACACGACGAGGTTTGCTGGGTTGTCATTTCCTAACAATACTTGCGAACTATGTTGTACAAACTTCTAAGTTCAAGTACCGGATTGTCAGAAACTCCTTATGATGGAACTTTGGTGAACGCTTCGCTGTTAACAATGTTTTGATCTTCTATTTCAAATGTGTCAAAGCAATGTTATGTAAGATCGGAGTTCTATTTGCAACTCACCGATCATGATGCAACCCAGGGAAATGAAGAACACGAGAATGTAGCCATTGACAGGATCATTGCTGGGACCCATTCCTTTACTAAAAATGAAAATTCCGGGGTACAGCTTGTCCTTGGCCAAAGCCTGGAGGATCCTTGGTGCACCTGTAAGGGAAGCGATGGCTGAGGACAGGGTGGCCGCGAAACACCCCACGTAGATCAGGGGACCCCAAGCGGACACCAGCTCCATGATCTGTGACATCACGCACAGGAGCAGCACCGATTAGTCTTTAAAGATAATAAGGCGAACCGTACACAGGAAGAATATTATCATCCCTCTGCTGGTTAGTCATACGAATTGAAGCAGATTGCACAATCATTGATCTGCAATCAAACGAACATGACCGGTTGGCTCTAAACAGATAATGATGCGCGGTCGCCATTTTGCAGTATGCGATACCGGTTAATCATTGAGCTCAATTGTGATGCGCCTTCTTCCTGCGGATGTCGTTTCATATATTTCCAATTTTCTTACACTTGCATGTACTTCAAACTTCTACTTCATATCTAACTTGGATGAATATTTTGAGTCCGGCTTGTACACAGTTCGATCCTAAATTGTGAAGTGGAAGCATCCAGCACCAAGCTTGAACTAACCTGGAAGCTGTTCATGGATCCGTACTCGCACTGAGTGATGTTCTCGTTGATGGGGTTGGGGATACCCTCACCCGCCATGGAGCATGACGCCGTGGTGTAGACAGGGTTGTCCAGTACGCTCTTGCTCCCGTCCTGGAAACCGGTGTCGTTGTAGTAGAATTCGGCCCAACGATCTACGTCGCCTGGACGAGACATTTAATTGATTTCGTGTAGGGGTTCGCAAATAATATAAACGAATAGCATGCTGGCAAGCGAACTTTGAGCAAAGGTAAATTTTGAACATCTGTGAGAAATTTTGATCATCGGTTTGCCAAATTGTAGACTGCAACATAAAACTGGTTACACGGTTAGTAAGATTAGAGTAGAGCGACGAGGCTTTCTACCGAGCTGGAGTCAGCGTCCTTCTGGCGACGAACGTAAAACCCGCAACAAGTGCTGCAACAAATTTTAACCCTATTTTCAGGAGATTATAGTTGGGTGTACAACTACGCGAAGTTAATGTTCTTTACGCCGCGAATGTCAGAGGTATGTAAGAGTGCCTCAGGAGGTACATGAACTCCTCAGGGGCTGAGGCCACAATGAACGGCTTTTATGGATAGTTGTCTATAGTGGTAACAATTGCTACGCAATTAGACCACTTTCCATAAAAACCCTTCAATTACGGTCCCAGCACTGCCCGGGTAACAGCAAGGAACGTTATCACTCAACCTACCCTACTCGGAGTCACAGGGATTCGCAGCGTTAAGATGTCGGGGGCAATGCGCACCAACACTTGCTGAAGGAGAAGAGGAAGACGGGACAGGAAACGGCGATCTCATGCATGAAATCCAACTCAGTGAAGAGAATCTCTCGCATATGAACAGCAAAAATGGATAGAAGCTAAAGGAGGAGTCGTGAAATGAGGTTGCAAAAAAGAAAATGCGCAACTAGGCTGTCATGGGCTACCCGAAAGGATAAAAGTTATACCCGGTGTGTGTGTGTGCGTGTGTCTGTGCGGGCGTGCGGGCGTGTGTTCAACAGCTATTGGGAGAGTTGTAAGAGGGAGTTTAAAGTTATACCCGGTGTGTGTGTGTGCGTGTGTGTCTGTGCGGGCATGCGGGCGCGTGTTCAACGGCTATTGGGAGAGTTGTAAGAAGGAGTTTAAAGTTATACCCGGTGTGTGTGTGTGCGTGTGTGTCTGTGCGGGCGTGCGGGCGCGTGTTCAACGGCTATTGGGAGAGTTCTAAGAGGGAGTTTAAAGTTATACGCGGTGTGTGTGTGTGCGTGTGTCTGTGCGGGCGTGCGGGCGTGTGTTCAACGGCTATTGGGAGAGCTGTAAAAGGGAGTTTAAAGTTATACCCGGTGTGTGTGTGTGTGTGCGTGTGTGTCTGTGCGGGCGTGCGGGCGCGTGTTCAACGGCTATTGGGAGAGTTGTAAGAGGGAGTTTAAAGTTATACCCGGTGTGCGTGTGTGCGTGAGTGTCTGTGCGGGCGCGTGTTCAACGGCTATTGGGAGAGTTGTAAGAGGGAATTTAAAATTATACCCGGTGTGTGTGTGCGTGTGTGTCTGTGCGGGCGTGCGGGCGCGTGTTCAACGGCTATTGGGAGAGTTGTAAGAGGGAGTTTAAAGTTATACCCGGTGTGTGTGTGCGCGTGTGTGTCTGTGCGGGCGTGCGGGCGCGTGTTCAACGGCTATTGGGAGAGTTGTAAGAGGGAGTTTAAAGTTATACCCGGTGTGTGTGTGTGCGTGTGTGTCTGTACGGGCGTGCGGGCGCGTGTTCAACGGCTATTGGGAGAGTTGTAAGAGGGAGTTTGAGATAAGTTAAAGAAAATTTAATTTGAAAATAAGATGTAAATGAGGTAAATGAAAGTCAAGTAAACGCAGGATGGGGAGAAAAGAAGAGATACTGAAGGGTGAAGAAGAGGTGAGTCTGATGGGAGATAAGTGGGCTCATCCCCCCGGATGAGCCGTGACTCCATGCGGCAGGTGAACCTAACAGAGCCTAAGGGGGTTTCACGATTAGTAAAGAATACGAATGAGGTCTACATCTGTTCCGGGTTACTGGTTGACCGGGACACCTGACTTGACCTAAGCTGATCCTAACAGTTACCAATCCTAGTGGCATATAAGAATTGCATTGAAAACCACTATACCACACAGATAATGTGATGCATAATGAATATGATATGTATCAATTATCACGTATTGTATTACAGAAGCTAAATGTTACTTGTGACTGGATTCAGATATATATAACGAAGTTGAACAGTTAACATATTTTGTAACGGAGATCCACTCTTTCACGCTCTCATTGACCTTTCATGGTCAAGATCAATAGTTTGATACTTATAATTTAGTACCAGGGAGCTTGAAAGATTCTGCATTGTAAGAACATTATTTGAAAATAAAACCATGTTAACCTTTATAATTTTTTTAGAATATTTCTGCATGTTTTTTTTCTCGTTGCTACTCCTTCAGCTGTTCTTCGAGTGAGTGAGTTTATGATGCATTGAAATCACGGCCTTCTAACTCCTAAAGTAACCCAAGAGAATATAAGCAGCCCCCGCGTATGGATGCATCTCACAGATGGCATGATAGCGTTATTGGAAGAGGCTTCATCATCACTGGTGATGAGGGTACAGATGACCAGCCTTTAGACTCTTATTCATTTCATTCATATTTTGAAAATTGCGCGATTGCAATCAGCTGAATACCCCTTCTAACGGATATAATCATGTCCGCCTTTATAAATGACATCACCCGCCTTCATATATAACTATTCCCCCCTTTATATATAACCGTACCCACCTTTATTTATAACCAAGCCCGTCTTTATATTTACATTCTTGAGTTAGGTCAAGTTTGATTGATTGATTTTCTCGTTCTGTAGATCAAACTCTTCTATCCTTAGATTGAGGTTTATACACAAATTTTTACCTCGTACGATGAACTATACAATGAAATAGCGCACGTCTACGAGCATGGATCTGCAATAGCGCACGTCTACGAGCATGGATCTGCAATAGCGCACGTCTACGAGCATGGATCTGCAATAGCGCACGTCTACGAGCATGGATCTGCAATAGCGCACGTCTACGAGCATGGATCTGCAATAGCGCACGTCTACGAGCAT
>SDVV010016678.1:0-14181 GCA_016164225.1 Gammarus roeselii
ACGATGCTATCTGAGCGCACTGACGTATGGACATATAACTGACGAGGTTCTAAGTTGTTGGAGGCGAGGGTTCGTTTCGCTGCATCCGAGTCTTTATCTTACCTAAATGAATAAATTGTATTTATACAACTAAACCGCGTAGCTGTAAATATTGTGTTGTGTTGCGTTGCTTTCGGAGCCGAATTTGCCCGTGTAGCCACTGACGTTGTACTAATCTTGATGCTACCTGTACGCACTAGGGTGCGTACATATCACACTTAATGTTTTAAAAGATTGGAAGCGGAGGTCCGTTTCGAGTAAGTGTTTTTTCTTTTGCGCACCAGCGTGCGTCTGTTATTGCTAAAACTTTCACTTTTTTCTAACGTTGAAAGCGTTGTTTTGTTTTTTCCTCGCACACTTAATCGTGCGAGCCTGCTTTAATCAATGATCGTCGAGCCCTATGGGGGAGCCTATTATGACTCGCGTTGAGGCTCTGGTGGAAATGAGGATCAAATCAAATTAAAAAAACTACCATGCTCCTCCAATAATTTTCAATTGGGATTTGTTCCAGGTATTGATGATGAGTAGCTCTACGCAATCGAAAGCTCTACTTTTAAATATATAGAATGAAAACGTGATGTTTTTAACTGCCTTTATTATCATTACAACTGGTTGTAGTATTTGTTAGAAATTTCAGACTATTTGAACCTACTCTATGCAAAATTTTAACAATAAACAAAAAGATACAATTACGTAAGCACATATTTCTATGCTTCAGCGGCATTCCAGATATAACACTGGTTAACAATATGACAAATCTAACTACAGGAAATAGACCGAACAGCTGTGAATCAACAAACGCTCTAGATTTCTTACCCGCGTTGCACACCGCTATGCTGGTATAGTTTCATGAACAAATACACGACCACAAGCCTTTGCATCTAATTGTATTCCAGCTGCCATCATGATTTCAAAATGCTGGTTATCCTCTAAATTCAGTACCCGTTGATTGTTTGAACATTTTATATCATTGTTTGTTAAACATTGAGGGAAAGAAGCGACACGACGCTACAGAGAAAGACGTGAGTGGGAAAGGATTTTCTATAATGAATTTGACGCAGCCTAAAAGACGTCCCTTGCATTCAATAGGAACTTGTTTTGCAATAGCAAACCCACAATAGTTGGGAATGTTTATGTTCATACAATATATTTTTTCCCTTCACCCATATGATTACGTGCCTATCTTGATGGTCCTCTGCTATGACGTATTGCCTTTTTATATCTGATCCAACCAGCACTTCGATGACAAACCAATTCAAGATAATGCTACAGCTCAGATCAGAGCGTTTGTCTCGTAACTCTTCCTCAGCGGGAACAAAAAAAATACCGGTAACTCTGAAATAAGAATGCACTAATATTTTTTTCACTTTACGCAAAAAATATTTTCCGATGTACCGCATAATTTTTTTTTTCAAATACTACGCTGGTCAGACGAGAATACATCTAAGATATACTTCATGAAGAATAGTCTACAGTAAATGGGATACTAAGTATGATTATGCATGATGGGCAGTTGACTATGCGTTTGTGACTGGGTCGAATCCCTAACATGGCTCGAGGAATTGCTACTCATTTGGGAATTCCACATGAATGTCCTATAACCCTTTTCACTCCCGAAATGATCTTCTATACCGAAGATGGCGGTGATTGAATTGACGTCATCTACATCAGCGAACATCATTATGATGCCATCACATATATGACACCATCGACCAATACATCATCATCACACGCACGGATGTTAATGGGAACAAAAATGACAGTGATATCATCAACATAATATGCAAATAGTCTTGTGTCCTCAATGTACTACCGACTTCCGTATGGCATTAGGGTGATCTTCGTGATCTTCGCAAACTTCATAATATTTTTTTTTTTTGCAATTATAGCTCTGATCAAATAGTTTTTCAGAAAATATATAATGTTCCAGACTGGGATCCACTCAAATATCAGGTGAATATGGATCCTAAAAAAACACGAATGGAAGGAATTCGAATCAGAGCAGTTAAGTTTAGCAAATCGGTCACAATGCATATGCCTAAGTCGCTCGGGAATTCGTCGTCACTGGCATGTCATGGACTCTGCAGGTGTAAAAAAAGGTCGATAAATTACTCACATAAAAAAAATGAAATCCAACTGGGAAATTCAATAGTTTTTCTCTTTACGAGCAAAATAAGAATAGATGATTGAAATTAAATAGATGGTAGCCTATTTTCTGGAGCACTCGGTCATAGAAAAGACATTCGATGTAACTTGCGTCAATAGTAATGTGTAATATGTTGTTCCGCATTCATTGATAAATGTTTTCAAAGAAGATTGTGTTTGGGAATAGAGACATATATGTGGCCATTCAATAATAATCATGCAATTGGGAAATTCGTTTAACAGTCTAACAACAGTCATGAGTGCACCGTTACTCCCGTGGTCAATAGATTGACATGAGGGTGATGGCTTGAGGGATTGACGCAATTAAATCCATCCTCAGCAATAATGAGGTAATTCTACAATACATGAACAATCTCATTATTGACCCATTAATAATTATTGGCACATAACAAATTAAATTGAAGTCTCGGTATATTTCAAGCACGTTACATGTATATTTTACCTTCAAACCTTCGAACTCTGCTTTCGTGCGCCTTTGCTGCACGAACTCTGCTTTAGTCTGTCCAAGTTTTTACGGGATAAGCGCGTCAAACAACAGATAGCCAAACAGTGTTGATGTGCTTAGTAAGTTTCATTTTATACAGCTTGAAGTTCGACATTTTGTTTTAATTGCCTTTGTCCAACATTACAACAAATCTTCCACGATGAGATAGTACAAGTGAGCTTTTTTTTCTACTACATAACAAGATGGTATTAATCTTTCACTGATGGGTCGCCCGATTGGTTTTCAAATCTTCATATCGCCACATGATTTAATACAACATCCTACTCTTTACATTTATGTTGAGCGGCAATACTTTGACCGCACTTTTCTAATGGTTAAGTAATAATGACACTGTCGAGGACATCGTCCAGGTACATTTTTGTGAGTGTTTTATTGAATATTCCAGATGATCTTCCCCCTGAAAATGTGTCGTTATGAATTATATCATAATATAAAAAATAACATCGTTGAATCGATATTCGTATGCATTTCGGCAAAATTTCCAATAATGTCGTTGTATAAAATTAATAAGCAGGTGGTGATTTCATAAACGGGCAGTTTAGAACTAGTATGATGGCAGTAATAGAGCCCGCTATTGCTTGTATGCGAGACCAGCCTGCAGTGCACTAGACCATACGCATACTTAGATGTTGACTTCTGAAATGTTCAAACATAACAATAAAATTGAGGATTGAAAAATACATATCATTAGAATGATAATGTGTATCATATCAAGGCTCATCAGTAAAAAAAGCTCTCCGCTCTGTGGTTGAGAGCTTCACCCGCAAAAAGGCTCACCAGATAGCAAGGCACGTCACTTTGTGGAACCTCGCATCCTGCAGTCGCTGTGATCAACGAGTGCTTGTCTGGTGAACGCTGGAACAGGCCCTATACCTTCCGGTCAAAAGTCTTGCCAACCTGCAAAGAATCCGAGCCTGCAGAGAATCCGGATATTTTTAACCCGCAGGATATAATTGCGGAAATACAGCTAGGTTGGAGTGTTCTTTTCTCGTTACGAAATTATTCAATTCATAGAATAGATGAGTGTCTCGAAATTTCCTGGTCTGACTAAGTTAGTTCCCAAACGCTGAAAGAGACTAAGCACGAGAACGCCGAACAGTAATCAAACATTTTGACCGAATCTCTCACAAATGACACTTTCCCCTTCTAAATCGAAAAAGGTCAACATTCGACAATAAAAAAAGTCCTGGTAATTACCGACCATTAAACTCTCCTCAGTCATTTTCAATTTGATTGAAAATTTGATATTGGTTAGAAGGATTGAATTCTTAGAATGAAACAAAGTGGTTGGTGACTCTCAGCATGGCTTTAGGCATAATCGTTCCTGTCTCAAATGCATGCGGCTATTTTTAATGATTAAAATTTACGACGAAAAACTTGAATCGCTCACAAACGCTTAGTTGATAACTTGCACAGCATCAAATATAAGGCTAGCTAAAAAATGCATGAAATGTTAGCTCACAGACGGACGACAGCGGGTTTTACTTTACGGAGCTTTCTCCCCCTGGACTATTCCTACAAGCGGCGTCCCTCTAGGTTCCGCGATAATTCACGATATTCATAAATTATCTCGATAGAAACATGCTTTCAAACACCAGCAAGTTTTCAGACGATACTTAGATAGAAAGACAAATAAAAACCGAAATTGAGTGTCAGCAGATAAAATTGGACCTGAACAAAAATATTGTTTGTCCAGAGAAGTGGCAAACGAAATTCAGTGACGGAAAATGTGATAGAATACAAACAGGTCAACATAACCCCGTGAACGAATATTCAATATTCTGAAAAAAATTATTCCTGTCATCGATAAAAGAACTCTATGTGTTGTGATTTGAAACGACTTGAAAAGCAGCAACCAATGTAACGATGCTGCAAAAAAACACAATACAATGCTAGACATGTTATCACACAATCTTTCGCATAAATTCCTAAGTTACACAATTCCATTGTTAGAGCACATCTCAAGTAATCCGTTCAATTCAGGTCGTAAAATCATGGAAAAAACGTTAGTAAATTCCGCCTGGAGCTATCAAACTTAACTTTTCGCTGCACAATAAATCGTACATTGATAGACTACGTGAACTGAATATTAATTCGCTAGAGAAGCATAGTGTTAGAGTGGACTGGTCTGATAAGTTGCAAATTAACATTAATATTAAAAAATGCTCTGTTATGAACATCGGATCACATAATCGAAAATCTGCTGACGTAATGGCAGACCAGCATATGACTGAAGTAGGCCGACAACGAGACCTTGAAATATTATTCACCAAATATCTCAAGTGGAAACACCAATTGATAGCTAGCTACGGAAAGTCAATAGAATCCCTGGTTTTCTATCCAAAACCTTCCATTAGAATTCCAGGACATCTTGCTTCAGTTATGTAGTTCACTCGCCAGGCCTCGAAGGAAATTTGCAATTCAATTTTGGTCCCTTAAGCTAAAACGAGATATTAACAGAATGGAAATGTTCCGCACCGAGCAACAAAAATGATTCCCTAGCTGAGAAGAAGACTCGTGTAACTTAAACCGATATCACTTGAAAGAAGACGACTTAAAGGTCAGGTAGAGATAACTTCAAATATGTATAGTGATTTGTTAGAGCTAGCCCTGAGGGCCTCTTTGACCGAGATGATAACTCAAGGAACAGAAATACTGGACAAAAACTTCAGCTAAAATCATTCTGAAGATCAGTGGCCGAAAACTTCTTTCCAATCAAGATACCAACAATATAAAACTGTTTACCATGTGGTGTGGTTAACAGCAATAACGTAAAAACCTTTAGAAACCTCATCGACAAACACTGGGAGAGTATTCTACCCATTACTGAGAAAATGTGACGCATAACGGATCCTTTAGCATATGGCAGCCCAAGAACGATGGCCACCTCAGCTAGACTGCCCTCGTTGTACTACAAATTCAATTTTGGAATACTCTTAGAATGGACTCTTCTAGCAATATTCCAAAATAGTAGTAGTACTGCTACTCGCATTTGATAACGAGCAGATTATTATCTGACAGTTGTGTGTCTTTCTCTCTTGCAGACTATATTGTGTCTTTATTTTTGTGTCAAGTGTGAATTTGAATTAGTCGTGTTAATTTTCCTAATAATATATAAATAATAAGCACTGAAACTAGATATCTAAGTGATTAATAAGCGCTCATTTGCGGTGCGGAACGAGTGCGAAGATTCCCCGGACGACGTCTGAGTATCCCGCCTACACTGGAACACTGCTCGGTCTGCATTGTCAGGATGAGCAGGCACATCTTCAGAGACCTCAAGGCGCAGGACGCGGAGAACCTCGTCTGCCGATTCTGCGAGATCGACGACAGGAACGACCAGGTCCTGGAGACCTTCCAGTGCCTGAGGAGGAGGGACGATGACGACGGCAGAGAGGACGGGATCGTTTCGACGGAGGATTTTGTAATCGAGGAGCAGCTGCGTACTGTTGTCAGTGAGTATGAGGAGATGCAAGAGGAGATCGGTAGGACCTGCGAGTCCGTAGAGGAAATGAGAGCCGAGGTACGTAAAGTCCAGGAGGACCTTGTTAGTAAGCGTGATCTGGCGAGTTTCACTGCATACCTGCGTAGAAACTGACGTTTCGGCTAGTAAGGGCCTGGCGGAACAGACGAGGAAGCTAGTAAAAGTTAATGAGTTGGTAGTCCATGCTCTACAGCTGGATGGAGATGCATCCTGGGAGAGGATTGACTGAAAGGGCCCGGTTCGATCGCGGAGGAGTCTTGGTGGTCTTGCTCTGGCTACCTACCGAGACGTCCTGGTTAAGAGTCTGCAACGGCAGCGCGCATTCACCCCTAAACCCATATCAGGGCTGCCGGTGCTGGATGTGAGATCGCAACTCGCTTCCACCCCTAAACCCAAACCCGAGCTACCTACTTCATGTCGGGCCAAGAGGTCATCGGCTGCCCGAGAAACTGAAAACCATACTGAACCGATACCTCGGACCAAGACATCCGCGGATCAAAACCGCACCCAAACTCGACGGGTCGGAGTAGATTCGGATGAATTGCAGCAGGTCCAGAACCGGTTCACCTTCGTGAACCTACCCACGTTTGTGATGCCAACGCGGAAAAGTTCACCGACCTGGACAGCGAAATTGAGACACTTGTCCTAGGTGACTCTATCGTCCGACACCAGGTGTTTGAATTTGCTCATAATTGTGAAATAAAGAGGCTGGTTATTTGAAAACCCGTTGCTACGATTATGAAAATCAGAGGTGCCTTTGCAGAAGTTGAAGTTTTAGCCGGGAGACACTCATAATTTGCCATGAAGGCACCAATCATTTCAAAAAGACAAGGTCGAACGATCTGCCAGCCACGTATAGGCAGATGATTTCCATCCTCAAGGCAAAACCGGATCGAGTGGCCATCACATCAATCTTACCGCGAATGAATGATGATGACAAGCTGTATAGCAAGTTAAATTATACAAATCGAGCCCTTGAGATCATTTGCAAGTAGAATGGAGTATCCTACATCAACTTGTTTGATGACTTTCGGGAGAGGCCTGATATTCTCTTAAGAGACAGCCTACACCTGAATGATGTAGGAAATGACCGTCTTGGCGGACGATTCCACTTAAGCGCTAAGAAATACTACGCCCAAAAGTTAGGGGTCCAGCGTGCTTTGAACGAACCAGTTTTTGCCGCAGGGAACCCTAAATAGAGGGCCCCGTGCCAACGGCAAATTCCCTTACGGGAGAGGTGGCCAATCGGTCGCTATAGGAGGAAGATGCTGCTGGCACGGTAGATGCGTTACAGGGCTGACAAGAAGACAAGTCTAGGGATGATTAAAATCCTGGTCAACAGCCGCAAGGCTTAGACCCCCCAATGATGAAGAAGTCGAAGACCAAAACACGCACCGTCTGAAGGTCTTCTTCTGTAACGAGCAGTTATATGCCCCTAAGTTCGACGAACTGAGCGGATTGACAACTCTGTACTCGTTTGATGTCATTGTCATAAACGAAACATGGCTCGTCCTCCATGGTAGAAACCTGGCAGAAGAGATAATTCTACCGGGCTACAAAATGTTCTGCGTGGACGAACCCACCCCTAGTAAACGAGAGGGCAGCTCCGTGCTGTACATACAGGAGATACTGCATTCACTTTTTAGAGCAACGCACGCTGAAGGTTTTTGCTGAATACTCAACGCGAAAATCAAAGTGACCCATGAGACATTAATTTGGCATTGGTGTATTGCAAGAGTCACACCCTTGCGGAACAAGATGCCCAGCTCCATGAGAAGCTGGAACTTCTAGTCACAAATAATAACTTGACTAATCATCTTCAGTGACTTCAATCTCCCTTATATTTACTGGGTGAGCCTAACTTCAGATGCCCCAGGCATTAAACTAGCGGGAACCAACCCGGGAACAACATACTGGACCTAGTCATGTCAACTGGGAGGTGCTGACCACAAAGCGATAAAATTAACTATCAACGTGCCACGTCCAGCTGAGTGCGCCTAATTTATTCGAACAACTCGGAGAAGGTACGTTGAACGCTTGCTGCCGCATCCTCAATGAGAGAGTTCTCGAGGCCAGCGACCGATGTATACCCTTTAGGGCAGTTGACCCAGCTCAAAGGATCAGGCCCCTTTGGTGGAACGTCGAAGTTGCACGGGCTTTAAATCGTCGCGATCAACTAATTGAGCAACGAGTGAGGGACAACGAGTGTAGTACAGCCGCTAGGCTTGTCCGATCCTCATAACATACGAAAGAGAGAAACATTGCGGAGAACGCCAAAAAAGAACAAAAAGGATTTCTATCGCTACATCGACGAGTGTAGAATTGCTAGGGACTCAGTTGGCCCACAAATGGATGAAGATGGTGTCTTCAGAACGCCACCTGAGGACATGGTCAGTGCCCTGAATAGCTTCTTCTGCTCAGTGTTCACAGGTGAGGGCCCCTGCTACGAACGCGATACTGTTTACGCTAGGGAAGTCAGCCTCAACGACATTGTGGTCACGAGAGAAGAAGTTGGCTAACAACTTGAGGAGCTGGACATTTACAAATCGATTGGTCCCGATGGGCACCACCCAAGAGTCCTTAAGGAAACTCTAGAACAATTGGTGGACTCCCTGACTCACAACTTCGACTTATCAATGACAAGGGGCGAGGTCCTCAAAGACTGGAGAGATGCTAACAATACGACAATCTTCAAGATTGTTTACCGACAATCGCCCAGCAATTATCGACCGATCAGCTTGACGTCGATCGTTTGCAAAACCATCAAGCGATTGATACGAAATCATCTCGTCGATCAAATGGAAGACAACGGACTCATTCATGACACTCAACACGGTTTCCGCCATAAGAGGAGTTGTCTGACGAATCTGCTGGACTTTTTCAGCAAGGTAATCAGCTGGTACGACCACCGTAAGGCAGTGGATATCATTTACCAAAACTTCCAAGAACCCTCCGACATGGTGCCTCACAAGAGACTGATGCACAAAATTCTGACCTCGGCTTCGCTGGCAAAGTACTTCGCTGTCTTTGCGCCTGGCTAACAGGACGCAATCAATGAGCCAGCATCGGTGAGGATTTGTCCGAGTGGGCCCCTGTTACCTCTGTGATGCCCCAGGGCAGCGTTCTGTGTCATATCCTCTTCCTCATCTATGTGAACGACATGGATGCGGGGCTTCTGCCCATGGTATCGAAATTTGTCGACGACACGAAGCTTTGGCCCACAGCATGGCGGGTTAGAGACCGAGTTGAGATTCAACAAGTTATAGAAAAACTCGTCCAATTGTTGGAAAGGTGGCAAATGTTGCCACACGATGGCAAGAAGCGATCTTGCAACCTTTGTCCAGCAGAGAGACTTGGGTGTTCTAATCTCAAGTTATTAATAATAGGACGCGCCGGTCGAAGAAAGTTACATGATAGCTAATCGTAACCTTGGTTGCATCTCCATTAACTTCCTCTGCAAAACGAAGGACATCGTATTCGTGTTGTACAAGTCCATCGTCCGTCCCCACCTCAAACATGCAGTCCAATTCTGGTCTCCACTCATGAGGGGGGACATAGTCAAACTAGAACGTATCCAGCATCGTGCCACTGAGCTCATCCTGCAGCCACGAGGATAGGCTGAAGGAGCTTGGCCTCATCATCATCGAGCAACGAAGGCTGAGAGGCCAGCTCATTGAAAACGTGAGCCCTGTCGGTCTATTCGACAAGAACCACAATATTCGTACAATGTACCAGCTGACGTAGTTGGCTCTGAATCTGTGAATGCGTTAAAAAACGCGCTCGACAAACACTGGGATACGTGAATCGTTTAACGTGGGAACGATGTGGCTTTCTCGAGAAGCTGTCGATATTAATATTTATATTATTATAAGGACTCAGCTCGACACGGCTCTCTTCACATTTCAAGTTATTATTACTAATAATTGCATAACTAGTACCAATAATCGGATTGTCACTGGTAACAGTAATTGTTAATTATCGATGATAAATTTGTAATAGGTAACAATTTAGATATTATTAATGTTAACCAACTCAAGCGAGCGACAAGCTCCAAGTCGGATCAGATCAGTTAGTACGATTAACATTACAATACAGACAAACTGATAATATTTACATCTCAGAACGATCATTCCATCCGTGATATACCGGGTGAGAGTGTTTACGGCGACTCTTATCCAGCCCTAAACCCACGTCGGGGTCACCGTTGATGGGTGTGAGTACGATCCGGCTACTCGCAATCACCCATCTCGCTAGCCTGCGAGGCAATCCGCTGCTGACAACCTCAAAATGGAACAGGCAGATGCAGGGACATTGGTATCCTGAGGATCGATGCAGAGGGGACGACTTAGAGGGATACCTTGTATTCGTACTCTTCATTTTCATTATTCGTATGTGGTACGATTACCACCCCTTCTGTCTATTAGGTGAGAGTCTGTTGGCGACTCAGCGGCGACTTGCCGTTGATCCGCGATGGCAACATTCATCTCCACACCCCATGGTATACGTAAAATCGAACACGCACTAAGTAGAGAGTTATTGTTTAACTTCAAGGTACGGCGAAGATTCTACGGAGATCATCCATTGTAGATGAAGGTAGTATCTTCCTATAGAAGGACACTGCCGATACGATGGCTCTATCTATTTTCTTCTCTTTTTCCCTCCCTGTGTCGAGAGGGAAAAACACAAAAAAAAATATAGCTAACAGTTGCAAACTACTAAGTACGGGTGAAAATCTGCCGGAGTCTAAGAGGCGACTTTCACCCGCAGCGGCGACTTTCACGCGCAGCTCCGATAACCCGAAAAAATGTATAAATTTACAAAACATTCCGTCGAATTACCCACCAAAAAGTAGACAACTGTTTTCCAGAGATTTTGTGTTACATTTTTCGAAGCCGGGGTGTTTGAAGTTGTTACGACGAACCAAGTCCAATGAATTGGACTTGGTTCGATGACAAAGTTTTCGTTTGAAATTAAATTATTGCAACAGAAATGTATTCAGTGGTTGCCTTTGTCGATCAGATTACAAGCTTCATTATTTTAACGCAGAACGAATGCTAAGCTACAGTCTGCAAATTTCATGGGCAGTGTACATATGAATAGTCGCTGAGTTCATTATTCATAGGGCAAGAGAAGCGCATTATGCTCTGAATTGTTATGCGGTGCAGAATGCAGCGAACCAGGCTACACTAACACTACAGGGTAAAACGGATAATTTAATATGTGATGTGGTCTGACGTGATGTGGTCTGACCTGGTCTGACGTTATAGCCCCGCCCTGTCTCGAAATTTCTGGGTATTCAAGCAGTTTATGTTCATTTAATTTATCTAAACTAGTCATCATCTTGTAGAACAAATCTCCAATAATTCATATTGGTCATAATTTTTGAGCAAACACTAACCAATTGATATGAACAAAGCAGTTTATAATAGTAAGAAAACGGGTTTCCACAGATGGCTGAAACGACAAGCTGAAACTTTGTTAACTTTGCTGTTTTACTTTTTGTTTATTGGACAGTAGAGATAATTGTAAATATATGGAGGTCAGAGGTATTTTTTGACGAAATCCAGTATAATTTCATTTTGCAATTATCGAATTTCAGGACGCCAATATTCATTTATCGTTGTATAAATATGAAAGCAAGTCGTTTTTTAGGCGTTTCCAAAGAAACTCTGATCAAAATGAACCAAATACATTTGCGCGTTGTTCAAATTAAAGGCATTCTAACGGCTTGTAGCCAGCAGCCCCCGTTTCCTCATAGCGTCAGATTTAGGAAACCTAAAATAAGACACTTTTCCTTTGAGAGACAACCTTAGTTCATATGACCGTGCACTGCACAGCATGGCATAGTGAAACTAGTCGCTTTAAGAGTTTAAGTCACAAATAATTGACGGAGCACTGAATGCCCGTTTTGGCAGCAGTGACACCAAACAAGCGATCACGCGGAGGCTGTCATAGGTAAAAATCGTTATAAGAAAATTAGCAGCATAATTAGCAGCAGGTGATAATTTATCCGGTGTACCCTGTAGTGTTAATGTACCCCGCAGCGAACATTTGTAACCACTGCCTATATCAGGGCTTGAGGCTGAAACGGGTATGTAATATAACTTATTTTGCATTGCCCTATTACTTAATTTTTCGTAACACTGCTCACTCAGCATTTATTTTTAATTATGATTAATTATTAATTTCCCAAAAATTACTTGTGACTACAATAATTTGCGGTAGTCTTGCATCTCGGGGCAACCAGTCATACTACATTCCACTGCGACATAAATTCATGTTTTCGATCTACACATTCATTTACACTATAGAACAACAAAACTTCATCACAGTCTCTAGGGAAACATTATGGGGGCGAAGCGTATTCGGAAGGGACACTGAGGACCAATCCTATTGGCTTAGATTTCTTAGGCTATTAAGCCGAACGAGGGTAGACACCGCATAGACGCTCAGATATGCTTGATAGTGCACGTGACGATATATCGCACAGGCGAACGCATGCAATCAGGCAATAAGTGAAAAACACACTGGAGCAACTCAGGTATGGGCACGGGGCCAAAAAAATAACAGAACTGTGAATTAACGGCAAGATTCCAACTGAGTGGCGGAAGCTTTGATATTAAACAGTGACAGGTGGTAGGAGCTACTCACAAAAAAAACACAAGCCAGTGGAGGACAGAAAAAACGACATCAAAGAGGCTTGCAACGTATAAAACAAGAACCATTCATTACTTCAGCAATGCAGGCATGCACCAGGGCTTATAAAGTAAGCATTCGTGGGAAAAGGGTGGAAGTTAATGAAGAATTTGGATAAAATCCATATACTGCCACACTTGTAAATGAATTACTGCCCAATCTACAATAGGACAGGGTTTCCATCATAACAGACCGGGAGTGCCGTCAAATCAAACGAAATAAGTTAGAATCATATGTCATCGGACCGGACAGCTTGATGGGTGGGAGGTACGTCATGTGTTTCGATATATGAACGATATATAAACAATAGCAAGCAATCGTCAATAGCTGATCACTGAGCGAGGTTGTTGTTCTCTTTTCAGGAAGGAAGAAGCTGTACGGTGGCATGAAAAGGACGCTACTATGAGGAATATCACCCAATTCATGCCTATTATTGTCTCGCACTGATCGCATGCCCGCTTACTGATTCCCATTCCGCAAATTTTCTTGCTTAGTTGTAGAACTTTTGGCCGCCAGATTGAGCCGACGCGGCACAGTGTATTGAGTCAGGTAGGGAAGTAATGGAGTTTTGACTGATTTAGTTAAACGGTGCGGCATAAGCAACCGTCGCTGCCACTCAAATAGCATCGGCGATCGTAAGCCTATGTCGTACTTACTGTTGAAACGAATGCTCACCAACAATTAGTCAATATAACCTTACCGAACTCTAACGTTTTTGGCCCAGTCATTCAATTTTTCTTTATAAAATTGACAGTTCTGCATAAACTCCATCGACTGTGCTTTAAATCTTTACCCAACTTACTCTTGCTAGGCTATTCTATTCTGCCACTCTATGATAGCATTGATCGTCCCGCGATATAGCCGTGAAAGTAAGTGGATTGGTCATTTATCCCAGTATAAATACCACTCTGTGTCACTGCCCTCTCCTTCCTCCATTGATTTTTGTCGCCTTCATTTCTAATTTCTTTACAGGTATGTCATTTGAAGAATTCGCAATTCATCATCCCGCCTGCTATGGAGTTGATTTGAATAGACCTATAAAAATGGTAACACGCCTACGATCAATTAAATACCTATCGCCAACGCTTGAATGAAATCGGTATGGAAATTATTGTTTAATAAACAAGTATTTGGAAATGGTGAACATAACGAAATATTTTGACCCACAAAAACTAATTACGCCGGCGTAAATCATGAGCTACGCCCAATTTCCGATGGTCCGTTGCTCTGGACGGCCCATCATTTGCCAAGCTTAGACAGTTGATGAAAAGGGCGCTGTAGCGACTATATA
>SDVV010016679.1:0-14181 GCA_016164225.1 Gammarus roeselii
TTGCGACGAGGTGAAGAATTCAGTGTAATTTATTTGGGAAAAAAGCATATTGTGCTAACATTGAAAATGTCTCATGACAACGCCCAGAAAATGTTCGACCCTGCTACAGAAAGCATCGAAGACTTCTTGGCTCGTTTTCAATTTCAAAACTACAGATCCCTTACAGCTGCAAAGGACGACGAGCGAGAGAAGGCGTCATTGCTGGGATCATTCTTAGCAAGAAGTGTGATCACACAAATTCAGCAAAAAATAAAGCCTAAAAGCATAAAAGTGGCTACACACGACGAGTTGGTGGCAGCTCTAACAACAATATACATGACGCAGAATTCCACAATTGGAGCGTCGGTACAGTTCATCAGGAGGAAGCAACGGGACGGCGAGACGATCGAGAGCTACGCTCGATCCCTCAACGAGTTGGGGAGCAAGTGCAAGTACCAGGAATGCTGTACGACCCAACTCCTTTGAGATCAATTTATAGCCAGATTGCAATCCAGCAGGTTGATCACAGCATTGATCACGGAATGCGAAAAGAAAAGCTTCGACAACACCGTACAAGAGCAAAGACACGCGAACAAATATCGGTGGACGTAGAAGACATCGTCCCGGTACACTCAGGAAGAAAGAGTATACCAGAATAAACCCCGGCACTCACCAAGGTCGGCCGCCGCTCAAATTCACGAAGACGGGACCAACATTCAATAGGTTTCAAGAAAACCTACGAAAACGACAAGCCGACGACGCAAGTGAACGACACTTACGTGTGCATAAGGCGTACGGCCAAAGAAAAACACCTGGCGAAAGAGTGTTTTGCATTTAAATTGAAGTGCAACAAGGGTGGAAAAGTAGGGCATGTCGCAAAAGCATGCAGATCCAAAGCCTACAACACCACACAAAATAAAGCAAATCACATCTCCGAAGCGGACTATTGCACACCACCCGAAGAAAGAAGCCCGAGAGATTATTTTACCGTTAAGGAGATCCGGAACAGACCCTCAACCAAGATTCACAAGGAGCCACAACCGACTGAGGCTAGGAACCGCTTCAACGGACTCCCCCAAGCTGAGGACGAGTGGCCCCGGATCGAGGACCACAAGAGGCTGCGTCAAATAAAAAAGAACGGACACCTACATGGAGGCAAGGGCAGTTCAAAGAACCCGTCGGTAAGCATTGGTAGGGTAGCTATGAAAAAAGGCAAGAAAGATACCAGCAGGCAGAGTAATTCTTTAGGAGTGCCTACACAGGGGATGCCAAGTGTAAAATAGGACGATCCCTATTTTATGTCCAGTGTAGATTAAACGGTCAAGCAGTGAAACTGGAACTTGACACGGGATCATCGATATGCATTATCACAGAAAATATGATCCGTGACAATAAAAGTGCTGGAGTATACAAAACGCACCAGAAAGCGATTGACTACGGCAACAATGCCATTAATTTTACTGGACAAACTACGCTTGCGGTAAATGTAAAAGGTACGGGCAAATTGCATACTTTTCTTGTTGTGAAAGATAACTTATCTCCATTATTCGGTCGTGATTTATGTGAGAAGTTTGAATTATCTGTGAATATTCCCAAAGAACTGTCCTCTGTTAGCACGGTCACTAGATGCAATCTATTCCATAAGTACAGTGAGTTTTTGTCTCCTGACCACAGGAGCAACGTTAAATATCATGTTAAGATTAAGGTTGATAGTGACTGTAAGCCCATGTTCTACAGACCACGAAGTGTTAAAGAAGTACAGAGTTTTGTGGGATTGTGTACTTATTACAGCAGATTCATTCCGAATTTCAGCAGTGCATTCGCACCAATGTACGCTCTAATAAAAAAAATACTAAGTTCGTGTGGGAGAAATGTCATCAGTCATGTTTTGAGACCATTAAAAATCTTTTTAGAGGTACTAAAATATTAAAATTGTTTGACCCAAATCTCGAAATAGCAATTGAGACCGATGCTAGCAACTACGGTATAGCTGCAGTTTTATTGCAAAAACACAACGAGGCTTTCATGCCTGTTCAATTTCCCTCAAAGACATTAACTAGTGCCCAAAAGAATTACGCTACCATTGACAAAGAGGCATTAGCAGTCATGTTTGGAGTGGAGAAATTCCGTGAATACGTATTGCTATGCCAGTCAATTGCAGTGCAAGACTACAAAGATGGAACTTGAGATTGAGTCAATAGAATTACACAATCGTGTATATTCCTGGCGAACCAAATTGGATTAGTGGGCTCCAAGTCAAAAGATGACTTGGAGCCCACTGAACTCGTATTGCTATTGAGGGATTTGGAATCATTCAGTGTATCAGCAAAATACATTAGCGTGGAAACCCAAAAAGATCTTCAGCTATCACAAGTCAGGCATTACATTATGCATGGGTTCCCAACAACGGTAGAGGAGGTCATAAAACCATTCCAGAAGGCTAAGGATAACCTGTCACTGTTCAACAACTGTGTAATGTATGGAAACAGAGTCATAGTCCCACGACGCTAGAGACACAAGGTCTTAGAATTGCTACATGAAAATCATCCAGGCATTTTGGCCATGAAAGGGATTGCCCGTTCGTTGGTATGGTATCCTAAGATAGATGAAGACATTGAGAACTTCATTAAAGTGTGTAGCAAATGCGTGGCGAATGTCAGAATCCCTAAGCAGACTTCAAAGAGTGAATGGCCAAGACCCATAAACAAATGGTCGAGGTGACTCAGTGACAATTGTTTCTTCCAGGATAAAATTATCTTAGTCGTGGTTTGCGCACTGACCCGATATATTGAAGCAGAGGTAGTGAAGAGTGTAAGTTCTGAAGTAACAATAGAGGTGTTAGATACAATAGTCTCTTGTAATGGCTTACCATGCTCCATAGTGTCAGACAATAGTAGCTCTTTCACTTCGGAAGAATTCAAAAACTACTTAGCACAAAAGGCTATTGAGCATGTGAGGCCTGCGCCTTATCACCCGAGCTCAAATGGTCAGGCTGAACGCAGCGTCGGCATAATTAAAAGTGGCCTGAGGAAAGCCACTGGTACTGTAAAAGAAAGGTTACGCCATGTGCTGTTAAATTATCGCAACGCCCCACACTCCGTGACAGGGGCTGCTCCAGCTGTATCATTAAATGGTAGAGTGTATGTAACGGAAAATGAGCGAATCAACCCTAGATATGCCCCGGAGAAATGACACAAAAAAACTGTATATATTACTATATTCCAAGTAGGTGACAATGTACACGTACTTAACTTGAGACAAGGCCCTACATGGCTAGATGACGTTGTCAAGAAAAAATTGGTATTAATATCTATAAAATTTATATAACTTAACTAGATGTTATATGGACTAGACATGTCGAACAGCTGCTACCAGGAAATACCCAACCTCGTGACGACGAGACTGAAGGAAACATTTATCTGGAAGAATGCTTGAGAGACAGTCTACGGAAAGAATCTGAACTCCCTGAACGGATGCAAGATGAGAATGCTAGTGGCAACGCATCTGTGAATGATCGGTATGAATGCGGTGATGAATCTAGACAGAGAATGACTGATACACCCGCAATACAAAATGAACCAATACAGGAAATACCAAATAAAGACCAACTAAGACGTTCCGGCAGAGAACGTCGTCCAGTTGATCGGTACATTGCTGGAAACAAATCATACATAGCATGGTAAATATAAGTGATGTAACTCACCATGATAGAGACCAATGTTCAGTCGTGTATAATACGGTTGTACGGTATAACTCCTCTTAGAAAGGGGGGAGTGTCATGTCCCCATACTTGAGCAATGTCAATGCGTAACAAAAGAGATTCCCGGAGAGTAGATGATCATCAATAAATTCCTATTACACCAGACATGCACTGGCCGGAAGGTCGGGTAGTATAGTCTGACGAGGTAATTTATAATACGAGAGCCTATGATCAGTAAACAAGCTGATCTGAAGCGAACGGAAATCATTTGGGTGCATACAGCAATTAAGATGACGGTCGGTGCAGATACGATTACGTCACGGGCCACGCTTGTGGCAGAAGTGAAATGGAAGGAGCAGCAAGGGATAGTCTGGGAGGGCAGTGTTGACTCGACCCCGATACTGACTAATTACATGCCTGTGCTCGCTCCTCTTACACCTAACTGAAATTCCTATCTTTCTCGACTTGTATATTTGAAAATAAACCATACATAAATATTCTACTCGTGTTTCTCTAGAAGTCCTCAGCCTTCAGTATCGTGAGATATAACAGTGAGCTTGCTAGTCATTTCTGTCAAGCTGCTCGATGTGAGCAGAGACCACTCCAGTGCGTGGACGACCACGACGAAAAGAAGTTTGCGTGAGCGAAGTAAGTGGTCACAGACCTAGAACTTTGAATGGTATTTTTTCGTAAATAGATGAAATGAACCAATAAATAACTATCAGGTTAGTTTCAAGACTTGTTGGTGACGTCACTCGTATGTTCACTGGGCAGTGGTGACGTCACTTGCATGTTCACGGGGCAGGGGTGACGTCACTCGTATGTTCACTGGGCAGTGGTGATGTCACTCGTATGTTCCCTGGGCAGTGGTGACGTCACTCGTATGATCCGTGGGCAGTGGTGAAGTCACTCGCATGTTCCCTGGGCAGTGGTGACGTCACTCGAATTTTCCCTAAGCAGTGTTTGCGTCACTCGTATGTTCCCTGGGCAGCGGTGACGTAGTCACTCGTATGTTCCCTGGGCAGTGGTGACGTCACTCGTATGTTCACTAAACAGTGGTGACGTCACTCGTACGTTCCCTGGGCAGCGGTGACGTCACTAGTATGTTCACTGGACAGTGGTGAAGTCATTCGTATGTTTCCCGGGCAGTGGTTACGTCACTCGTGGGTTCACAAGGCAGTGGTGACGTCACTCGTATGTTCCCGGGGCAGATGATGACGTCACTCGCATGTCCCCTGGTCAGTGATGACGTCACTCGTACGTTCCCTGGGCAGGGGTTACGTCGCTCGTATTATCACTGGGCAGTGGTGACGGCACTCATATGTTCACTGGGCCGTAGTGACGTCACTCGCATGATCCCTGAGCACTGGTAACGCCACTCGTATGTTACCTGGGCAGTGGTGACGTCACTCGTATGTTCCCTAGGCAGTGGTGACGCCACTCGTATGTTCACTGGGCAGTAGTGACGTCACTCCTATGTTCACTGGGCAGTGGTGACGTCACTCGAATGTCCACTGGGCAGTTATGACGTCACTCGTATGTTTATTGGGCAGTGATGACGTCACTCGTATGTTCCCAGGGCAGTGGTTACGTCACTCGTGGGTTCATAAGGCAGTGGTAACGTCACTCGTATGTTCTCGGGGCAGATGGTTACGTCACTCGCATGTTCCCTGGTCAGTGATGACGTCACTCGTACGTTCCCTGGGCAGGGGTTACGTCACTCGTATTATCACTGGGCAGTGGTGACGTCACTCGTATGTTCCCTGGGCAGTGGTGACGTCACTCGTATGATCCCTGGACAGTGGTCACGTCACTCGCATGTTCCCTGAGCAGTGGTGACGTCACTTTCATTTTCCCTGGGCAGTGTCGACGTCACTCGTATGTTCCCTGGGCAGTTGTGACGTCACCCGTATGTTCCTCAGGCAGTGGTGACGTCACTCGTATGTTCCCCGGGCAGTGGTGACGTCACTCGTATGTTCACTGGGCAGTGGTGACGTCACTCGTATATTATCTGGGCAGTGGTGACGTCACTTGCATGTTCCCTGGGCAATGGTGACGTCACACGCATTTTCCCTGGGCAGTGGTGACGTCACTCGTGTGTTCCCTGGGCGGTGGTGACGTCACTCGTGTGTTCACAGGGCAGTGGTGACGTCACTCATGTATTCCCTGGGCAGTGGTGATGTCACTTGCATGTTCCCTGGGCAATGATGACGTCACTTGCATTTTCCCGAGGCAGTGGTGGTGTCATTCGTATGTTCCCTGGGCAGTGGTGACGTCACTCGTATGTTCATTGAGCAGTGGTGACACTGGGCCGTAGTAACGTCACTTGCATGTTCCCTGGGCACTGGTGACGTCACTCGTATGTTCCCTGGGTAGTGTGAGGCCACTCGTATGTTCCCTGGGCAATGGTGACGTCACTCGTATGTTCCCTGGGTAGTGTGAGGCCACTCGTATGTTCACTGGGCAGTAGTGACGTCACGTGCATGTTCCCTTGACAGTGGTGACGTCACTCGTATGTTCCATGGGCAGGGGTGACGTCGCTCGTATGTTCACTGGGCAGTGGTGACGTCATTCGTATGTTTATTGGGCAGTGGTGACATCACTAGTATGTTCACTGGGCAGTGGTGACGTCACTCGTAAGTTCTCTGGGCAGTGGTGACGTCACTCGTAAGTTCTCTGGGCAGTGGTGACGTCACTTGTATGTTTCCTGGGCAGTGGTGACGTCACTTGTTTTGTTCATTGAGCAGTGGTGACGTCATTTCTATGTTGACTAGGCAGTGGTGACGTGACTCGTATGTTCCCAGGGCAGCGGTGACGTCACTCGTATGTTCCCAGGACAGCGGTGATGTCACTCGTATGTTCACTAGGCAGTGGTGACGTCACTCGTATGTTCCCTGGGCAGCGGTGACGTCACTCGTATGTTCCCAGGACAGTGGGGACGTCACTCGTATGTTCACTGGACAGTGGGGACGTCACTCGTATGTTCACTGGGCATTGGTGACGTCACTCGTATGTTCCCTGGGCAGTGGTGACGTCACTCGCATGTCCCCTTGGCAGTGGTGACGTCACTCGTATGTTTCCTGGGCAGTGGTGACGTCACTCGTATGTTCCCCGGGCAGTGGTGATGTCACTCGTATGTTCACTGGGCAGTGGTGACGTCACGTGCATGTTCCCTTGATAGTGGTGACGTCACTCGTATGTTCCCTGGGCAGTGGTGACGTCGCTCGTATGTTCACTGGGCAGTGGTGACGTCACTTGTATGTTGTCTGGGCAGTGGTGACGCCACTCGTATGTTCCTTGGGCAGTGGTGACGCCACTCGCATGTTCACAGGGCAGTGGTGACGTCGCTCATATGTTCATTGGGCATGGGTGACGTCACTCGTATGTTCCTTGGGCAGCGGTGACGTCACTAGCATGTTCCCTGGGCAGTGGTGACGTCACTCGCATTTTCCCTGGGGAGTGATGACGTCACTCGTATGTTCACTGGGTAATGGTGTCACTCGTATGTTTCCTGGGCAGTGGTGAAGTCACTCGTATGTTCACTAGGCAGTGGTGACGTCACTCGTATGTTCCCTGGGCAGTGGTGACGTCACTCGTATGTTCACTAGGCAGTGGTGACGTCACTCGTATGTTCCTGGGGCAGCGGTAACGTCACTAGTACGTTCACTGGGCAATGGTGACGCCACTCGTATATTCATTGGGCAGTGGTGACGTCAGTCGTATGTTCACTGTGCAGTGCTGACGTCACTCGCATGTTCCCTAGGCAGTGGTGACGTAGTCACTCGTATGTTCCCTGGGCAGTGGTGACGTCACTCGTATGTTCACTAGGCAGGGGTGACGTCACTCGTATGTTCCCTGGGCAGCGGTGACGCCACTAGTATGTTCACTGGGCAGTGGTGGCGTCACTCGTATGTTTACTGGGCAGTGGTGACGTCACTCGTATGTTTCCTGAACAGTGGTGACGTCACTCATATGTTCCTTGGCATTGGTGACGTCACTCGCATGTTCCCTGGGCAGTGGTGACGTCACTCGCATTTTCCCTGGGGAGTGATGACGTCACTCCTATGTTCACTGGGCAATGGTGTCACTCGTATGTTTCCTGGGCAGTGGTGAAGTCACTCGTATGTTCACTAGGCAGTGGTGACGTCACTCGTATGTTCCCTGGGCAGTGGTGACGTCACTTGTATGTTCACTGGGCAGTGGTGACGTCACTTGTATGTTCCACGGGCAGAGGTGACGTCACTCGTATGTATACTGGGCAGTGGTGACGTCACTCGTATGTTCCCTAGGCAGTGGTAACGTCACTCGTATGTTCCTCGGGCAGTGGTGACGTCACTCGTATGTTCACTGGGCAGTGGTGACGTCACTCGTTTATTTTTTGGCAGTGGTGACGTCACTCGCATGTTCCCTGGAGAATGGTGACGTCATTCGCAATTTCCCTGGGCAGTGGTGACGTCACTCGTATGTTCCCTGAGCAGTGGTGACGCCACTCGTATGTTCCCTAGGCAGTGGTGACGTCACTCGTATGTTCACTGGGCAGTGGTGACGTCACTCGTTCCTTCTCTGAACAGTGGTGAAGTTACTTGCATGTTCTCTGGGCAATGGTGACGTCACACGCATTTTCCTTGGGCAGTGGTGACGTCACTCGTATGTTCTTCAGGCAGTGGGGACGTCACTCACATGTTCACTGGGCAGTGGTGACGTCACTTGTATGTTTCCTGGGCAGTGGTTATGTCACTCGCATGTTCTCTGGGCAGTGGTGACGTCACACGAATTTTCCCTGGGCAGTGGTGACGTCACTCGTATGTTCCCTGGGCAGTGGTGACGACACTTGCATGTTCCTTTGGTAGTGGTGATGTCACTCGTATGTTCCCTAGGCAGTGGTGACGTCCCTCGTATTTTCACAGGGCAGTGGTGACGTCACTCATATGTTCATTGGGCATGGGTGACGTCACTCGTATGTTCCCTGGGCAGGTGTGACGTCATTCGTATGTTCACTGGGTGGTGGTTACGTCACTCGTATGTTCCTTGGGCAGTGGTGACGTCACTAGCATGTTCCCTGGGCAGTGGTGACATCACTCGCATTTTCCCAGGGGAGTGATGACGTCACTCGTATGTTCACTGGGCAATGGTGTCACTCGTATGTTTCCTGGGCAGTGGTGACGTCACTCGTATATTCATTGGGCAGTGGTGACGTCAGTCGTATGTTCACTGTGCAGTGCTGACGTCACTCGCATGTTCCCTAGGCAGTGGTGACGTAGTCACTCGTATGTTCCCTGGGCAGTGGTGACGTCACTCGTATGTTCACTAGGCAGGGGTGACGTCACTCGTATGTTCCCTGGGCAGCGGTGACGCCACTAGTATGTTCACTGGGCAGTGGTGTCGTCACTCGTATGTTTCCTGGACAGTGGTGACGTCACTCGTATGTTCTCCAGGCAGTGGTGACGTCACTCGTAGGTTCACAAGGGAGTGGTGACGTCACTCGTATGTTCCCGGGCAGTGGTGAGGTCACTCGCATGTTCCCTGGGCAGAGGTGACGTCACTCGCCTGTTCCCTGGGCGGTGGTGACGTCACTCGTATGTTTCCAGAGCAATGGTGACGTCACTCGTATGTTCTCTGGGCAGTGGTGACGTCATGCGTATGTTCACTGGGCAGTGGTGACGTCACTCGTATGTGCGGTGGGCTGTGGTGACGTCACTGCATGTTCCCTGGGCAGTGGTGACGTCACTCGCATGTTCCTTGGGCAGTGGTGGCGTCACTTGTGTATTCACTTGGCAGTGGTGACGTCACTCGTATGTTCACAAGGCACTGCTGACTTCTACCCGTTTGCCGAACATCGTACACCAACCCAGGGTCAGAATAAGCTATGATTCGATGCTACGTCTGATTGTATTGAACCCCAATTTGGAGAGTAGCGTTTTATTCGACGCCACGTATGACTGTATTGACCCTAACAAGGAGAGTAGCGTTTGATTCGACACCACGTCTGACTGTATTGACCCTAACATGGGGAGAAGAGCTTGATTCGACGCCACGTCTGACTGTATTGACCCTAACACGAGGAGTGTAGCGCTTGTTCGTTCTCGGCTGCAGCAACGCCCAAAACATGGACCCTAATGACGGGATAATAAAAGTCAGCACTAGGGTCTCGCAGCTTGCAAGGGAGCTGATAGTGTGAGGCGCCTCCAACATTTACTGGCCTTGAGCACTTAACAAACCTGCTTTAAATTAGCACATCAAAGCGTACAAAAGTTATAGATGTATTCAAATGTTGGAAATCACTTTTTCGTGCTCATACTGGCCAATTTAGACCAAGTTTGTGACTTTTTATCTGCTGAAGTGAGGCCTGTGGCGTGAGGTCACAGAGGCCTATAGTAACACGACTCAGCGGCTTGAAGCCTTTCGTCACCGAGGCCTGTAGTGACACGTCTCAGCGGCTTGAAGCCTTTCGTCACCGAGGCCTGTAGTGACACGTCTCAGCGGCTTGTAGCCTTACGTCACAGAGGCCTATAGTGACACGTCTCAGCGGCTTGAAGCCTTTCGTCACCGAGGCCTGTAGTGACACGTCTCAGCGGCTTGTAGCCTTTCGTCACAGAGGCCTATAGTGACACGTCTCAGCGGCTTGAAGCCTTTCGTCACTGAGCCCCATAGTGACACGTCTCGGCGGCTTGAAGCCTTTCGGCACAGAGGTCTATAGTGACATGTCTCAGCGGCTTGAAGCCTTTCGTTACCGAGGCCTGGACGTCACAGAGGCCTATAGTGACACGTCTCTGAGGCTTGAAGCCTTTCGTCACTGAGCCCTATAGTGACACGTCTCGGCGGCTTGAAGCCTTTCGGCAGAGAGGTCTATAGTGACACGTCTCAGTGGCTTGAAGCCTTTCGTTACCGAGGCCTGAACGTCACAGAGGCCTATAGTGACACGTCTCAGCGGCTTGAAGACTTTCGTCGCAGAGGCCTATAGTGACACGTCTCAGCGGCTTGTAGCCTTTCGTTACAGAGGCCTGTAGCGTGACGTCACAGAAGCCTATAGTGACACGTCTCAGCGGCTTGTAGCCTTTCGTCACAGAGGCCTGCAGCGTGACGTCACTGGAGCCTGTAGCATGACATGCAGCGTGACGTCACAGAGGCCTGTAGCATGACGTCACAGAGGCCTATAGTGACACGTCTCAGCGGCTTGTAGCCTTTCGTCACAGAGGCCTGCAGCGTGACGTCACTGGAGCCTGTAGCGTGACGTCACAGAGGCATGCAGCGTGACGTTGTTGTAAACTTTATATAAAGGTTGTTAAAATACGTTAAAGGTGGAGCAAGGTTGTAATGAAGACAAGATATTTCAAGCATATTATTTTGAATAATGTAACAATGCCAAGTGAACAGGGTGCTTCTCAAACGAGCATGAATAATGGTTGTGATACTACAATAAGAGCAGCTACAAGTCAAGGTGTCTGATTGATATTGTGTGGCTGTTAAGATATCTGAATAAGTTTACAATTGCACGAACGCGGAGGCTCATAAAAAAATTGTAAGCGATTAAAATGGACAAATAGAGACGGTACGTTGTGAATGAGAAGTGTACCCTACAGTGCCCAACTCCACACTGTCGGCCTACCAAGAGGTGCCCCTGATTCCCCAACTCGCTGCCACGAAGCGATAGGCGCTACTGCTTGAGAAGGGAATTGTCCAATCACGGAGTAGCCCCACCATTCGTCAATCTCTGAGGGACGTGTCATCCCGGTTCCATATCTCTCATTAAACATCCCTGACTCCTCCTCCATTTTGGTAATACATATAGGGCTATGAAGGCAATAGAGAATGAATACATAGCCAGCTTCTGCTACCCTATATCGGTCACCAAAACTACTGATTTCGTTACAAGAGACAGGCACAAATGACCCCCTCATTTGACGATGGGTCTCCGATGAGTAACCGAATCCGAGGGCACACATCAAATTGCTGATGGAAGCAATTTTCGGGAGGTTAGCCCTAATCCAGCCGCTCGCATCGTGAGAAACTCACATTTTGGCTACATATTATAAGCGTAAAAACGGAGTGTTATAACAACGTCACAGAGGCCTGCAGCATGACGTCACAGAGGCCTGTAGCGTGACATCACAGAGGCCAGTAGCGTGACGTCACAGATGCCTGTAGCGTGACGTCACAGAGGCCTATAGCGACAGGGCTTAGCGGCTTGTAGCAATCCGTCACAGAGGTCTGTAGCGTGACTTCACAGAGGCCTGTAGCGTGACGTCACAGAGGCCTGTAGCGTGACGTCACAGAGGCCTATAGCATGACATCACAGAGGCCTGTAGCATGACGTCATAGAGGCCTGCAGCGTGACGCCACAGAGGCCTGTAGCGTAACGTCATAGAGGCCTGTAGCGTGACGTCATAGAGGCCTGCAGCGTGACGTCACAGAGGCCAATAGCGTGACGTCATAGAGGCATGTAGCGTGACGTCACAGATGCCTGTAGCGTGACGTCACAGAGGCCTATAGCGACACGTCTCAGCGGCTTGTAGCGTTTCGTCACAGAGGCCTGTACCGTGACGTCACAGAGGCCTGTAGCGTGACGTCACAGAGGCCTATAGCATGACATCACAGAGGCCTGTAGCATGACGTCACAGAGCCGATCACATGACGCATGTTAAGAGAAACGGAAATTGGCATTCAAGGTAGTTAAGTTGATGTTAATGTTTTTCATGTTTCTGATTCGTCCGATTGGCTGCTTGCATATTCGTCTGATTGGTAGCTTGCATATTTGTCTGATTGGTTGCTTGCATACTCGTCTGATTGTTTGCTTGCATATTCGTCGGATTCATAAGAGAACCATAAACCACTCCATCACTCCATTTGACATCTCAGTACATCGACCAATCTAGAGAACCCTGTGCGGTTATCCCGGGACGTCTCAGTACATCGACCGATCAAGAGGACCCTGGGCAGTTATCCCGGGACGTCTCAGTACATCGACCAATCAAGAGGACCCTGTGCAGTTATCCCGGGACGTCTCAGTACATCGACCAATCAAGAGGACCCTGGGCAGTTATCCCGGGACGTCTCAGTACATCGACCAATCAAGAGGACCCTGTGCAGTTATCCCGGGACGTCTCAGTACATCGACCAATCAAGAGGACCCTGTGCAGTAATCCCGGGACGTCTCAGTACATCGACCAATCAAGAGGACCCTGTGCAGTTATCCCGGGACGTCTCAGTACATCGACCAATCAAGAGGACCCTGTGCAGTTATCCCGGTACGTCTCAGTAAATCGACGAATCAAGAGGACCCTGTGCAGTTATCCCGGGAAAGCTCACACAATATATCAAATAAAAGTTACTCCTCATTTATCTTGATATATCAACCATTATCGTGGCCATAATATCAACCATTACCGTGGTCATAATATCAACCATTACCGTGACCATAATATTAACTATTACCGTGGTCATAATATCAACCATTACCGTGGCCATAATATCAACCATTACCGTGACCATAATATTAACTATTACCGTGGCCATAATATCAACCATGACCGTGACCATAATATTAACTATTACTGTGGTCATAATATCAACCATTACCGTGGCCATAATATCAACCATTACCGTGAACATAATTTTAACTATTACCGTGGCCATAATATCAACCATGGCCATGACCATAATATCGACCATTACCGTGGCCATAAAATCAACCATTACCGTGGCCATAATGTTTCCTAATTAATTGGCAATTGTCTTTACGAGGACCCAAGATGCCCAATGGAAACGCGTACTAAGACTAAGGTCCAACCTCCGACGGAGATGGATCCCTTAAACTTAACTCCGGCGGAGATGGATCCCTTAACCTTAACCTGCGGCAGAGATGGATCCCTTATCCTTAACCTCCGGCGGAGATGGATCCCTTAACCTTAACCTCCGGCGGAGATAGATCCCTTAACTTTAACTCCGGCGGAGATGGATCCCTTAACCTTAACCTCCGACGGAGATGGATCCCTTAACCTTAACCTCCGGCGGAGATGGATCCCTTAACCTCAATCTTACTATTCCCACGTTTAAACATTTTTATGCCTTGTTATTGCTGGCAACTGTTTTGTACGAGGAGTTAAAAAAGTATCCGACTGTCCATAAATGAATAGCTTGGTTCATCACCATTGGAAGGTGCTACAGAAGCGACGTTGCAGCTGTTTATCCGGTCGGTCTATCATATTTGCCAGCACACCTGTGGCTAGTTACCGACACTAATGAAACAGGTGTGGTGCGCTGGTGAGGCAGTTTGTGTGCTGTGGCGTGTGGCGACAGTGGCGTGTGGTGGCAGTGTTACTGTCACCTGAGGAGAGTGAGCTCCTACAGCTCCTACTTGTGTTGGCTCAGTGTTGCAGTGGTATATTGTAAATTTTAAATAGGTTTGCAGACATAGATCTATACATAAAATTGTATATATTTTAGCGTATATATATACATAAAAATGTACATATTTTAGCGAATATACATACATATATATGTAT
>SDVV010016680.1:0-14180 GCA_016164225.1 Gammarus roeselii
TAATTTAACACAACAACTCACCCAGGCAGCAGCTTCAATTAGTCTGGGTTGAAATGTTAATGATAGTAAGTGGGTTCTGTAACCAATCACTTTGTTAATACTGGCAATCAATGTTTAAATAATTTACTTCCTGCAACAAACAGAAACACAAGTTAATTGAAGTGCATGATAAGCAAATCAAATGATGAATGGAAGAATTAGAAGAGAAGGATTGTGCTGCAAAACAACAAACACTGCCCCGGCAACATCATCACTGGCCGTCCAGTCCTAAGCATCACTGCAAGCGTCGACAAAGGATTCACCATAAAAGTGGATATAAAACTCCAAGCGACACAATGCTGTCCAAGACCAAAATATACAGAAAGTCGTGCACAATCATTCCACACCCGACCTTCTCTACGAGCTCGGGCCTGATTTACATTGAGGATCTCCCAAAGGAGGAGGTGATGAGTTCATCACTGGACGCGTTCAATACGAGGACTGTCCCATTTCAATACACACCAAAAAGGGACACCACCACAGCCCTCTTGCTGAAATTCAACTGTCCCACCCCACCAAGTTACATCGATATGCCTTTTTTTTGCTACAAAATCAAGGTTACACCCTTTGACAGACGTCCGATGCGTGAATGTTATAAATGCCAGAAATACGAACACACTGGCGGAAACTATAATGGAAGGCAGAAATGCTCACACAGTTTCCAAAACGACCATGACAAACGGGACGATCCATAATCGTGCCCATCCGAAGAGGCCCACTGCCTGTACTGTAGAGTAAACGGCCACCCCACGGGACACAAATTACCCCCAGGTTAAAAAGGAGAGAGAGGTTCTAGAATACCAGATTGCCCATGGGTGTGGGCGACAAGAGGCTGTGGCTTCAATGCTCTCCTCCCAGGCTGACCCTCCCACCCAAGAGAAAAAAATTAGTATAATTGTCAACTCACTTTCTCATAACGTCTGTGTGCAGCAGTGCAAGTAACGTTGTTCCCTCAGCAAATCTATTTACTAAGATGGACTTGCTCGCACAATAACTGAGAAGTAAACCGGAATACGTCCGCCGACAGGGAAAGAAGTATCTGGCCCAAGTCTCAAAACTCAAACAAAGTAATGCTGTACAGAAAATTACCCAACTAAACCTGCACTAAGTAAAACATGAATTACATCCGTCCTACAACGGAACCAAACAAATTATATATGCATCCTTCTACAGGTTTGGTTTGGCAACCGATTACGGAGCTATCGGAGTTTCTCTAGCAACATGGATCAAATCACGGAACTCCAGTTCTACCGCATACTAAATCACCTTCCAAAGATCTATTGTACCGGAATTCATAGTAATCCCGGGCGAAAAAGGGAAAACAAAAACTTATCCCGTGGCAATATAGCCTGCAATGTGCAAGAAATGCCTTGAATGTGGCAACGTTATCAACCACTGCCAGCCGCACATCCCTCAACATCATTTAAATCTGGCACAAAGAAAATCCAACTCGTCTTAACTCTGCCGCAGGAGTTAAATCTAGAAACAAACCTAACCCCTCAGACTGTACCCATGCATCGTCAACACAACCTAATAACAAGACCTCAATATTCCTCCCTAGAAGCAGCACTGCCGCACAAAGTCCAACAACCACCCTCGCAACTGAGGCGAGTGGCCCTAACAATGAACCTATCGGACTCCAAGAGGACACCTCGATGGACGCTGCCTCTTCACTCGACCACGATGCACAACTGTGGTCCGCCCTAAACGAGATCACACCTAGCAAAAACCAAAGTATTTGACTCAACCCTCAGCTCGGATGCCAGAACTACTCACAGGCGGAAAAGACCATTGCCTGTGAGAGGATGTGCCACAAATCTCCCACAAAGAACTTATACCCGAGACCAATAATCAACCATGCACTTCAGTCGGCCTACCTAAATATCTCACCGGCTACTTATCAGCCTACCATACAATTAATAAAAACGCATTGTAGATCAGCGCGCTCGCTGAAGAAGCAAGCCCAAAGAGCGGTCACACTCGTCCCCCCACCCGAACACTCACAGTCGCCACCGCAGTAATCCCAGCAGACCACGCTCTGCCGAAAGCGGCTGCTCCCGTGAACATTCTCAATCGAGGACTCCAGGGCAAACTCAAAAGCACAAGCACCACGAAAATTTTTGCAAAACACGCGAACACTCTAGATCGTCAAGGTCTGAGTGAATCGCCTCCAAAGTGAGCAACAGCACAATACATCAATGGAACTGCCAGGGAATTTGCAACAAGAAAGACAAACTTCTATCCATAATTTCCATCCATAAATCTACAGTGACAGGCCTCCAAGAGATCAAACTCCGAGAGACCGCCACCTTCAGAATCCCTCTATATGCTATACACCGCCGCGAAGGCTGCACCAATGTGACTGCACACGGCGAAGTGGCTCTCATGATCCAATAAAGCGTGCCTCACCTCCCTCTTCCTCTGAGGACGGAACTCAAAGCTATCACTGTAAAGATATGCGTCTCAAGACCTATATCAGTGGTATCTATCTACTCGGCACGAAGCCATGACCTCTCGGAAGCACAAATGACCGATTTGCTTGACCAACTGCCCTCGCCAATACTCTTCCTTGCAGACTTCTACCAAGAAACATGGGGATGCGCGAGATCAGACTCCAGTGGAGCAATAATGAAAAGGCCCACTACCACTAAACACCGTAAACACTTGCAACCTGGTTATTCTCAACGACGGACAACCCACCCGAATCACCCCCCGAAAGTGAAACTGCCATCGACTTATCCATATGCTTCCCCACACTGGCACGATAATTCGTTTGGGGAGTTCTGCCTTTATCACACGACAGGACAGCGACCACAACCCAGTCATCATATCACTTCTCACCAACCAACTAAGAAATCCTGCTGCACAAAAACTTCGAGTCAACTACCTGACAGCCAGCTGGGAGGAATGCTCAGCACACATCGCGTGGAACGATGTGGATGGCATCCTCGAAGACATCTCGGAACACGACCTCGTCACCCAACTATACGAAATATTTCAAGCTGCAGCTGCGAAACCATGGTGATACCGTGAGGTGGAAGAAGCGAAGAAGAAGCGTGAAAGACTGTGCAGGGTCTACCGTCGCGTACGGTCCCGCAGGAACAGAATGGCGTGGAAAAAAGAAATTGCCGTATATTAAAAACCTCAAAAGAAGAAAAAACAAGAGAGCTGTACTCGGTTACTCAACAATATTAACCGGAACACCCCCCTTTTTCAAATGTGGAAAAAAATTCAGACATATCCAAGAAGGACCCGAGCGACCTATCCATATTCTTTCGGACGGAGGCACCATTTATTCTTCCTACGCGGGAATCGCGGATAAACCAGCTCAGACTTTTAGCCAGGTATCACAATAAGCAAACGACACAGCTGCCTTCCCACGTGAAAAACTTACGAGAGAGTGAACATTTTGACTTTACTTTCCAAACAAAGAATTCTACAACAAACCTTTCTCCATCCACGAACTACAGTGCGCATTAGACCATGCTCATGAAACTTAACATGGACCAAACTGGGTGCACATAAACATGATGAAAAATCTCCCAGAAGGCGCCCGTGAGAAGTGTTCAACATGGTGTATTCAAAATAATTTTTATGTGATTGATGGCGAGAATCTATAATTATCCCCATACCCAAACCAGGTTGGTGATTTTTTTTTATTGAAAATAATTATTCATTTTTTTTCATTTGATTTAAAGGGAGATTAGTGAGATAGGTGTTGAAGTCGGAGGCGAGTGGTCATAGGCCTACAGGGAGACCAAAGTTTGGGTGGATGGATGGTGTGAAGCAGGCGTTAGGAATGAGAGACGTAAGTGAGGAGGTAGCAAGGCAGCGTGCACTGAATAGGCGTGAGTGGAGAATGATAGTGAATGGATGAATTTGACGCATCCCTGATGTGCTTTCCCAACCTGGGCATATCGTTGAGAGAAGGGATGGTCGTGAGCGGGGCGGGAACTGGTCATCATGACGTGGCAGGGGTAAACCATTCATGCTGTCGGACCCTGCTGCCGACACTGACCTCGTACCGCACTCATGACCTGGAGGGTGTGTTGCGGGGCCCTCGGCCGGACCCTTTAGCGCAAAAGAGCTAAGGTGTGCGAGTGTGAGTGTATGAGGGTGTGAGGGGCGCCTTGCCGTAGGCCACCCCCTTGCTGGGGGATTTTGGCCTAGTGTCTATGACAACGTGAGAGGACAGGATCTGAGAGATGTGGAGGAAGAATGGGAGACCTTAAGGGATGCGTTGCTGAGATGTGCGAAGAAAGTGTGTGGCGTGCGCCGTGTGGGCGGTTGCAGGAGGAAAGGCTGCGAATGTTGAAACGAGGAGGTCAAACTGGCGGTGGCACGGTAAAATTGTGCGTTTGAGAAGTGGTTGCAGGTGAAGTCGGATGTGGCTTGTGAAAGGTACAAAGAGAGGAGAAACGAGGTGAAGCGGGTGGTGAGGAGAGCCTAAAGGGACGCTAATGCCAAGTTGGGCAGACGGTCGTGCCAGAATTTTGAGGAGAACGAAAAGATGTTCTGGAAAGAGGTGAAGAGGGTGAGAAAAGGAGAGACCGGGAAGGAGGAAGTGGTGAAAGATGAAAACGGCCAGTTGTTGTTGAAAAGTGGTAATGTAAGGAAGAGGTGGCCCGAGTATTTTGATGAGTTGTTGAATGTTGAGGATGACAGAGAGGCTGACGTTGTTGCTGTGGGTGGTGGTGCTCGGATGCCAGTTTTGGGAGAAAGACTTATTGCGGACATAACCAGGGAAGAGGTACAGGAGGCGGTGAACGCAATGAAAGCAGGGAAAGCACCTGGTTGGGATGGAGTTGCAACAGAGTGCCTGAAGAAGGGTGGAGTAACGATTGTCGTATGGTTGGTGAGGTTACTGAACTTGTGTTTTGCGGCAGGCGTGGTTCCAAGTGAATGGCGCAGTGCCTGCATTGTTCGGCTATATAAGGGCAAAGGAGATGAAGATGAATACTGCAACTCGAAGAGGTATCAGTCTTATGTGTTGTTGGTAAGTTGTACAGGAGAGTGCTGATCAAAAAGATTAGAGACTGAACGGACTGCGCAATTGGAGAGGAACAGTGTGGCTTTAGGAGTGGTAAAGGGTGTACAGATCAGATTTTTGCAGTGAGACAGGTCTGTGAGAAGTACCTTGCCAAAGGAAAGGATGTGTTCTGGGCCTTCATGGATCTGGAGAAGGCATACGATAGAATTGACAGGGAAGCGCTGTTGAGGGTGTTGCATTTTTATGGAGTGGGCGGACATCTGTTGAAAGCAATGCAGAGTTTCTACGCTGACAGCCGAGCATGTGTCAGAGTGGGGAGCGAGCTGAATGATTAGTTCACAGTGAAAGTGGGACTAAGACAAGGCTGCGTGATGTCTCCCTGCTGTTCAACCTCCATATGGATGGAGTGGTTAGGGAGGTGAACGCGAGTGTGCTTGGTCGTGGCTTGGAACTGTTTGGAGCAAATGGGCGGAGTTGGCAGTTGAGCCAGTTGCTATTTGCTGATGATACGTCCCTGGTTGCGGATTCGGAAAAGAAGCTTTGTAGGCTAGTGTCTGAGTTTGGTAGAGTGTGTGAGAGGAGGATGCTCCGAGTGAACGTGGGTAAGAGTAAAGTAATGAGATGCTCGAGGACTGTCGATGCAAGCAAAATTAGTGTCACCCTGAATTAAGAGCTCTTGTAGGAAGTTCAGTGTTTTAAGTATCTGGGCTCCCATGTGGAGAAAACTGAACTATTGGAAACTGAAGTGAAGGTGCGAGTGAAAGAGGGATGTAAAGTGTTTGGTGCACTGAAGAGTGTAATGAGCTGTAGGACGTTGGGGATGGAAGCAAAGAGAGGGCTGTATGCGGGTGTTGTTTTCCCAACTGTACTCTACGGAGCTGAGGCTTGGGGGGTGAGAGCAGAGGAGAGAAGAAGGTTGAATGATTTCGAGATATGGTGTTTGAGGAGCATGGCTGGAGTAACACTGAGAGACCGGATCACCAACGACGTGGTTCGAATCAGAACAAGGATGGTGAAGAAGTTGGAGAACAGAGTGGATTCGCGTGTACTGAGATGGTTTGGGCACATGGAGAGGATGGATGATGGGAGATTGGTGAGAATGGTGATGAATGCGGAGGCGAGTGGTCGCAGGCCTAGAGGTAGGCCGAAGTTTGGGTCGATGGATGGTCTGAAGCAGGCGTTGGGAAGGAGAGACATGAATGTGAAGGTGGCGAGAGAGCGTGTAATGAACAGGCGTGAGTGGAGAATGGTTGATTTTGACGCTGCTCTGATGTGTTTTCCCGCCCTTGGCACCCCGCTGTCGGAATGATCGTCGTCGGGATGATGACGCGGCGGGGGTAAACCAGTCAAAACTGTCAGGCACTGCTGCTGATGGCAGATCCTCGGACTGCACTTCTGACCCAGAGTGTATGTTGAGAGGGTACCGGCCGGACCCTTCAGCACAAAAGGGCTAAGTTGTGTGAATGTGAGCGTATGAGGTTGTGAGGTGCGCCTTGCCGTCGTATGCTCCTCAAACATTTAATCTCGAAAACATTCAACCATCTTCTCTCCTCTGCTCTTACCCTCCAAGTCTCAGCTCCGTAGAGCACAGTTGGGACAACAACACCCTCATACAGCTCTCTCTTTGCTTCCATCCCCAACGTCCTACAGCTCATTACTCTTCATCGCACCCAACACTTTACACCCTTCCTTCACTTCAGTTTCCACTGGCTCAGTTATCTCCACGGAGCCCAGATACTTCCAACACTGAACTTCTTCCTAGAGCTCTCCATTCAGAGTGAGCACTAATTTTGCTCGCATCGACAGTCCTCGAGCATCTCATTACTTTACTCTTACCCACGTTTACTCGAAGCTTCCTCCTCTCACACACTCTACCAAACTCAGACACTAGCCTACATAGCTTCTCCTCTGAATCCGCAACCAGGGCCGTATCATCAGCAAATAGCAACTGGCTTAACTGCCAACTCCGCCCATCCGCTCCTAACAGTTCCAAGCCACGACCCAGCGCACTCTTGCTCACCTCCCTGACCACTCCATATATATAGAGGTTGAGCAGCCAGGGAGACATCACGCAGCCTTGTCTTAGTCCCACTTTCACTATGAACTAATCACTCACCTCGCTTCCCGCTCTGACACATGCTCGGCTGCCAACATAGAAACTCTGCACCGCTTTCAACAGATGTCCGCCCACTCCATACAAACGCAACACCCTCCACAGCACTTCCCTGTCAATCCTGGGGTATGCCTTCTCCAGATCTATGAAGGCCCAGAACACATTCTTTCCTTTGGCAAGGTGCTTCTTGCAGGCCTGACTCACTCCAAAAATCTCTACCACTCTTAAAGCAACACTGTTCTTCTCCAATTGTGCAGTCCGTATAGTCTCTAATCCTTTTGATCAGCACTCTCCGATACAACTTACCAGCCACACATAACAGACCGATACCTCTCGAGTTACAATATTAATTTTTATCTTGTTTGCCCTTATATAGCGGAATAATGCAGGCACTGCGCCACTCAATCAGTACCACGCCTGTCACAGAACACAAGTTCAGTAACCTCGCCAACCATTCTGCAATTGTTACTCCACCCTTCTTCAGGCACTTGGCCGCATAGTCATCCTAGCCAGGGGCTTTCTCTGCTTTCATCACCTCCACCGCCTCCTGCACCTCTTCCCTGGCAATGTCCGCCGCAAGTCTTTCTCTCAAAACTGGCTTCCGAACACCACCACCCACAGCAACAATGTCAGCCTCCCTGTCATCCTCGACATTCAACAACTCATCAAAATACTCGGCCCACCTTTTCCGTACATCACCACTACGCAACAACAACTGGCCGTTTTCATCTTTCACCACTTCTTCCTATTTGGTCTCTCCTTTCACACCCTCTTCACCTCTTTCCAGAACATATTATTGCTCTCCTCAAAATTCTGGCACAACCGTCTGCCCACCTGGCATCAAAGTCCCTTTTGGCTCTCCTCACCATCCGCTTCACCTCGTTTCTCCTCTTTTTGTAGCTTTCATAAGCCACCACCAACTTCACCTGCAACCACTCCTCAAACGCTGCTCTTTTCCGTGCCACCGCCAGTTTGACATCCTCGTTCCACCACTCGCAGCCTTTCCTCCTGCACCCTCCCACACGGCGCGCACCACACACCTTCTTCGCACATCTCAGCAACGCATCCCTTAACGTCTCCCATTCTTCCTACACATCTCTCAAGTCCTCTCCTCTCACGTTGTCATACTCTTTCTTCAACGCCTGCTGGAACTCCTCGGCTCAACTTTTCACATTCAGTCCACTCACGTTCACTTCCTCACTTCCTCCTCTCACTCGTTTGTTGCCCTCCCACTTCTGCTCCACTCTTAATCTACTTCCACCAGCAGATGGTCTGACACTCCTCCACCCTCCCCTCTGAACACCCGCACATCCAACAGCCTCCCCACCACTCTCCTCGATATCAGCACAAAATCCATCGGTGCACTCTTCACCATTGAACTATGGGCCATCCTTACCCATATGTACATGTGAATATCTCGCTTCTTGAACAAACTGTCCTCGACCACCAACTCCTGCTCCATACACAGACCTATCAGGTTTTCTCCACTGTCATTTCTACCGGTAACGCCATACCTTCCTATCACATTCTCCACCACTACATCTCCAACTCTCGCATTAAGGTCACCCAGTACAACTACATTGAAATGACCTCCAAAACTCTTAATACACTCACTCAGGTCAGTCCAGAATAGCTCACTCTCTTTCACTCCTCCTGCTGCCAGGTCCGTAAGCACTCACAAATGCCCATCTTTCTACGCCTAACCTAACTTACACCCACATCAATCTTGAGGACACCTCCTTCCATTCGGTAGCGCTACTAGCTAACCGATCACTCAATATCAAGACCACACCTTCTCGTGTCCTACCTTCCTCCACACCAGACTTTCTTCCACTTACCACACCAAACTCACATCCGCCCTTACCTTTCAACTTTGTCTCACTCAGCGCCAACACATCAAAATTCCTCCTCACAAACATCTCGCCAATCTCCCTTCGCTTTACATCATTCGTACTACAGCCACACCCATTCAGCGACCCTAACAAAAGGGTTCGGAGAGGCGTGAGCCTCTCCTGACCCCCGCTCGTCCTGCCGTCTTCGAGGAAAGGTTCTACAGAGAATGGGATTCCTAGCCCCTTCGCTTCGCCACTTTTAGTCGCCTTCTACGACACGCAGGAGTTACGGTAGCACGATTCTACTCCCGGCTACGGGGCGCCCCTTTAGTCGCCTTCTACGACACGCGGTGGAAACGGTAGTAAGGTTCTAAAGCCCCGGCTACAAGGCTGAAAATTGAATGATGGTATCTTTAAAATAAAACTGATGAATCACAAATAGTTGACATGGTAAATGACTTAGCAGAAGTAAAAAAAAACAATTCAAGAATTTCTGCACGTACATGTTCAAATAGGTATAAATTTAGTTTACGTTTAAAAATGGCTATACCTCTCCCCGTCATTTTATCTATGGCAACTTAATTCCAGGATTTAGCGGTTCTGTATTTCAAAAATAGTTAGGACTCTTTTGAGTTTGGGGGAATTTGCATATCCACATTGTTTCAAAGATCATACATTAGGCTATTTCTAATGAAAAAGTGTTATCAATGTAAGTCAAGTTACTCAAAGCTTTGTAGACAATCATCGCAGTGGAAAAGTTGATGTTACAGTGGGAGAATATTCCATTGACAAAAGAGAGTCAACGTGTGGTCACGTCTCCTAGTATGTGATGGTGTTCTGATGACACGTTTTTGACTAAGACCGACAGGTCTTTGGTTTGTTTTGTAGGGTGAAGCATACACGTTCACACAATACGTCCAACCTACGTGCTACCATTGCTCTTGCCTTCACGAGACAGGCAACCGCGACTGCCAAAAGCACATGGAGCAAAAAGCAATGACAATTATTCAAAATAGATCGTAGAGTCACACAAAAACAAGTTATTGAAATCTGACACGATGAAAACCCAAATCGCCCTGATTTAATTTATGTCATAGCAGTTACATCCACAAGTAAATCAACCACCTCAGACGACACTCGCGCATCGTCAACACAACCTAATATCACGACCCCAACACCCCTCATTAGCAGTAACGCTACTGCGCCCAACCCAGCGACTGCCCTCGAATAAGAGGTGAGTGGCTCTAGTAATGAACCCACCGATGCCCAAAAGGACACCGCAATTGATGCTGCCCTTCCTTTATCGAACACGAAGTGAAGGCCACGAACACGAAAAGGCGAAGAGACAAAGATGCCTCCGACAACGATCGCTGAGTGCACGACCCCCATCCGCCACGAAGCAAAAAAAATAGCAACAGCCCACGAACAACGGTTCGCCAAGATCAGAGCGTAGAACACTTCGGGCAAACTGAAAGACACGAACACCACTAAAGTTCTTACAAACCACTCCAGATCATGCCTCAGAGGCTGTTCACCTACTCATTTACCAGAAAAAGCTAATCGCTTTTGGTAATTGTCCATACAGGCCTATACGAAGCAGTTTCAATATTAAGTAGCAGTACAAACGAAATAATTCTTTTACCCCATGATGAACTTTGATATACTAATTGAATTTCACAGAAATAAAAATCTTTTTTAGGGTTCGTTTAAATACTTTTTTTTATGAATAAAATTATAAGAGTATTATTCGCGAATGCATGGTGTGAACCTATTAGAGTTAATGATCTTTGCGCCCTACGGAAATGCTCACTTAGGCTCACGTCAGAACTTTGATGGAGATAAGCCCCTTAATTTCATCATACAGATACAGGCACTAGGGCGCATCCCCCTGAAAGGGGGGTGGCCGACGGCAAGGCGCACCTCACACCCTCATAAGCTCATACTCACACAACTTAGCCCTTTTGTGCTAAAGGGTCCGGCCGGTAGCCCCTCAACTTACACTCCGGGTCCCGAATGCACCAAGGAACCGTCGTCAGCAGCAGGGCCCGACAGTTTTCACTGGTTTACCCCCGCCGCGTCATAATGGCCGGGCCCCCCCACCCACGACCATCACGACAGCGGGATGCCAAGGGCGGGAAAGCAGATCAGAGCAGCGTTAAAATCAACCATTCACAAACATTCTCCATTCACGCCTGTTCATTGCACGCTCTCTTGCCACCTCCACATTCATGTCTCTCCTTCCCAACGCCTGCTTCAGACCATCCATCTAATCATACCTTGTTTCATTTCATTGCAGGAGAAGGTCGGCGATGGCCAGAAGCCCGTGACGGTGGAAGGTCCTTTCATCGTGTATAGTCTGCGAGAGGAGGACATCCTAGAGGACTGGACCGCCATCCGCAGGGCTGTGCAGGCTAGCAAACAGCGCCGCTCCAAATGTGAGGCCGCTAACATGCTCGTGTGGCTGGTAGGCGGGGCGTGAGCACGTTTTTGTGGTACATTCGTGGCACTGTAAACCCGGTGACAGCGTCTAGGCGCGACGTGAGTACGCTTCTGCGGCAGACTACCTACACCGTAAGCCTGGCACTAGCTTCAAGGCGCGGCTCGAGCACTCGCTTCTGGCTCACTAGTTGCACTGTAATCGCAGCGATAGTTTCTAGACGTGGTGCGAACACGTTCCTGTGGCACTGTATGTCTGCCAACTGCGACTCTATCACACTCCTCTGCTTCACTGCTTGCATATGCCTGGTAATAGCTTGGCCGTAACGCCTCAAAATCTCAAGGAATTCTGGTCACTCTAATTGCCAAGGCACACATCGGTCAAATCCATGAGTCGTCGGGCCAAAGCCGCATGCGTCTCGTTCATTTCCACGCTTTTTCTTTGCTCAACGAATCGACGCGAGCACGGCTTTTCAAGATTGGTCTGGCGATAATTTTGATCGTCGAGCTCGGAAGACCGTCTGAGGCTGGTTTAGTTCCCCCAAAACGTAGCAAAAATTTACCCAAAATCTAAAATGCGGCTAAAATAATGCCGCATTACATATTAACAAATGTTTCCAAACATCATCATCAATTTATATATAGACTGTAGTTAATTGATTTAGTGTTTAAAAAAAATTGGAATTGCTTGCATATGCTCTTAACGAAAATAACAACCAAGTATTTTGTTCACATCGAGCACCTGTTCCGTCAAACAACTCGTCTCAGAAGAATTTTAATGCACACTCACTACAATGTGCATTGACTGCAAGCCCGAGGGACGAAAGATCTTCAAACAATTGACCATCGTGTTCACAGGCTATAAGCGTACATAATTTATTCCTATCGCCCTACGGGGGAGTCTGCATTAACTTCACGTTGGGACTCCGGTGGAAAATGAAAACAACTAGGACTACTACTACTACTACTACTACTACTACTAATTTAATCCCCACGATCTATTTGAAATAATGACAAGATAAAGGAATAACCTAATTAAATTTTCTTGAGTAAAAGTAATGAGTAGAAAATAAATCTTGACGGTTCACTATATCTATCCGCAGTCCGTATTGTAAGTTAAGTCGGACTTGACGCTGATGCTTTAACAGAAATACAATATGACTACCCATCGCAGGGTCCTGGTGCTGATCATCACGGTTGCCTGCTCTCCAAGTGTCGCGATCCAGAAGCATCATCTTCTCAACAGCCCATACTGCCAAGTATTCTTACTGAAACTTCATCTCCATCACGTTTTATCAATATCTATTTTTAAAATAAACTATTGACGAATATTGCTTTATAATTTCGCCTACGAAATATTATGACTCGCAGCTCGTTATATTGAATTACCCTTGGCTTGGCTGTCCCTGAGCTAGTGCGAGGGCCATCTCCTGAAGAATAAGCATCAGTGATGCTAATAATCACATTAGGTCTTCCAGCCCCTGTTTGGGGTGGATGGATGAATGATTATTCATTTATTTATTTATTCACTTTATTCATTTTTTATAGATGATTAACACTTTATTTTAGTATTTCTTCTTGCTTGGGCTCTATTATTTTTCTCTGCCCTTTTTTCATGGTGATAAATTTGAATTTGTGATTATTATATGTATCGAGGTTGGTCGAGACAAGGTGACCCAGAGAGGGGAGGTTTTCGTGGGACTCGGGGACCCAGGGTGTCGGGAACCTGGGGGACTTGGGAGACCAGGTGGATTTGGGGGGGGGGGTACACTTGGACCTTTCTGAGGCCCCTTGGGACACCCTTGAGACCCTTTAGGACCCTTTTGAGAAACTGTGGGACCCTGCAGAAGCCCCTCTGAATCCTGGAACCACTGCTCCCCCCTCCCAGCGCTGTAAAATCCATACACAGAAAAATGTTTGTGAGATGCATGAGTAGAACAATTAACCATTACAGTCCGCGGATTGCTGGCGCAGAGGGTGAGGGTCGCGTCGAGGCTGGTCGAGGTGCGTCGAGATCAGTCGAAACATGTTAAGGCGAGTCGAGTCGAGTTGGTCGCGACGAGCCGAAACTGGCCGAAATGATTCGAGACAAACCGAGATGAGCTGAGGCGAGGGGTCTCGGGGACTCGAAATGTTTCTAAAGTTATGATGCAACCAAGACATGCGATCATCATTTGAAATCTCGTCAAGTACTACATTCAATTTTTTCCAAATTCGGATACAATTTTTTTTTACAGTTGAAAATATATATTCTCTGAAAAGCAAACTTGCAAAGTAATGCAGTTATCACCAGCAACGAACACTCCATTTGAAAACATTTCTGGGGTAGCTTTGCGCAGAGGCAGTATCGTAACCAATGCGTGACAAATGAGTTCTCATACTGTTCTTCGCATCTAAGCTCCAAAGTTTCCAGGGCCTGTGATTACTCGCCTCCGCATTCATCACCCCTTTTCACCAATCTCCATTTGTCCATCCTCTCCATTCACTCTGTCCATCCTCTCCATTCACTCTGTCCATCCTCTCCATACACTCTGTCCTCCAACTTTTTCACCATTCCTGTTCTGATTCAAACAACGTCGTTGGTGATCCGGTCTCAGCGTTACTCCAGCCATGATTTGGGGTGGATGGATGCTTATTCATTTTATAGATCATTAACACTTTATTTTAGTATTTTATTATTTCTTCTTGCTTGGGCTCTATTATTTTTCTCTGCCCTTTTTTCATGGTGATGAATTTTAAATTTTATCATTATTATTATATGTAACGAGGT
>SDVV010016681.1:0-14179 GCA_016164225.1 Gammarus roeselii
TAAGCAACTGATATATACTAATATAGGCACGTTCTATCTATTGGTACTCTCAAACTTTCAATTTGCGTTTCAATTATTGATATATGGGGGGTGCGGGGAATCACCCCATTTGGTGCGGGGAGTCACCCCCGATTTGGGGTCGTAGCTCACCGCACGTTTTTTTGTAAATAACTTTTTTTTGGTTAACGATAGAATGTTGAAACTTACGGTGCTCCATGGTCATAATAGTAGCTATACACACCGTAAATACAAAGTTTCTCGGCCGCGTACTTTTTGAGTTATTCCAAAGTATGCGCAAAATGCGGGGAGTCACCCCGGTCGACGCTACACTGCAAGCGCACGCAGCAAAGGTCTAGGTATGCTGATCTTGGCTTACAAGGTGCACAGCTGGTTCAATTCTTAATATTCAGTGATGAAAATGCACGTAAGATCCTCAACCCAACAATGCCCAATTGTGCAATCTGGATATCAGCTTGCCACAGCAAATGACACGCTGACCTGGTGCATTGGAGAGTGCAGAATCACTGGACATCTTCATTATTACAGTGTTCTGAGATGTTTCTTTTAGATGATTGCTTCACTCATGAATGTCATCCAGTCCATTGCTGTTCAAGACTTGCAACCATCCTAATGTATAATTGGTCTTTATTAGGTAGCTACTTCAACTTGTGATATCTGCCAAAGAATAATGTTGTACCTTACCATCATATCAATGGAAATTTATTATTACCCAGAAAATTTTCAGATAAAAAGGTTATTGTATAACCAGTGAATTTAGTAATTTAAAGAATATTGTTGATAGCTATGTTACTGAGATTCTATACAGCATTGACAGGGGCAACTCAACACATTTTCCGCATACTTAGAAATAACTAAAAAAGTACGCCGCCAAGAAACTTCATATATACTGTGTGTATAGCTACCATCATCAACCAAAAAAAAAGGTTATTAACAAAAAATTGTGCGGCCAGCTATGGCCCTTAATCAGGGGTGATTTCCTGCACCAAAGGGGGTGATTCCCCGCACCCCCTATACATGAATAATTGAAACGCAAATTGAAAATTTAGAGTACCAATAGAAAGAGCATGCCTATATTACTATATATCAGTTGCTTAGAAATAATATGTTATGTAAAATATTACATCCGACAGTTTTTTTGTTGATGCTCGTCTTTTGCTGCAGTCACTACTTGATTTTTCAAGGAATTTTTTTTCCCCTATTTCCCCGTGGGTGAAATAGGGAAAAAAAATTGCAAACTAACTTCACCGAACGTAATTTCTCCACGTCTTGAAGTATTGGTAAATGAGCAAATATATATTGAAAAAAAAACTTTTTAATAATACGGAAAAACAAGTAAAAAATTTATATATTTTTTTGATTATATAGCAAACTAATTGCATTAACATGAATACAAGGCATGCTAGGTAAGGTATTGTTATTTTGATATGAAAAAATATTGTTCCTGGATGTTAAACATGAGTCAACACTCAGGCTTTGACTTGTCACCATGTGTTATAAACATCGGGTCATTATAAAATGTTACGCATTTTGAAATTAGCTGTTGTTACCGGGGGTGATATACGGACATCACAAGCCATCAGTTGCCCTTGCTTGGCTTATCCTCTTACCGGTGCATCATTTTCCCTGGTTGACACTCATTCATGTTAATGTCTACTTTATTAAAATCATAATTTCAGATTATGTAAACTCTTGGTTAATTAATTGTATCTGTTCTTTGCAGACCACGGTTAACTTGAATGCTCTTTAACTTGAATGCTCTTTACCTGCATCCACTCTTCGAATGCTTATTGCATCTTGTTGCTTCTTACTTCACTTAATGCTTGTTAAGCATATTTGCTGCTGCACTGGGTGGGGTTTGGGAAAGTTTTGGCTGCATTTACTCTGTAAGTATTAGCACATATTATTAAATAGGATTAACCTGCTTGGGCATGTTTTGGTTAAAGTGTCTGCTTATGAGTGTACATAATTATTTCCCAGTTGCAATTTGAGTTTGCTTGTTATTTCTTTACGATTGGTTATTTAATCATTCAATTGCTTTGCACTTAATTTTGATTCTAGGTTTGCTTATGTTAGTTTATTTTATTGCAATTTGTCAAGTCTTCCTTTAAAAACCCTTTTGTTGTTCAATCAATTATTCATTTCCTAATTTCATCAGCATTTGCCCTGCTTTTCTAAATTATTGCTGGTTTGCCATATTTCTGGTTTTACATTGATTTTTCACTTTGATTTCTTATTCTAAATGATTGCTTTTCTTTGTTTGTTTTTCACTTGCTGGCATGATAGATAAGATTATTCTAAATTTAATTGTATATATGCTGAATTTAATTACTATACCACGGGCCCTTAAGGAAGCGCTCCAGCTTGGTTAAGCAATGGTGGCTAATCTGCATCTTGTTATTTTTATTATCTTGCAGTTCCCCACTACCTTGCCCATGCTCCGTGATTTACTCCTTTATTTAGTCCGTGATTTACTCCTTCATTTAGTTTGTGATTTACTCCTTTATTTAGTCCTTTATTTACTCCATTATTTAGTCCTATTGTTGCTCCTTTAGTTAATCCTCTAGTAAGTCCTTGATTTAATCCATTATGTGACCTACCAATTAGTTTTTCAATTGTCATTAGTTCATTTAGTAAATATATTTAGTTCTACTGGAGACTAAATCATTCATAACCCCGTAAATCAAGATATAATTGCGCTTCCACTAAATTGAGCCGTAAATTTAGTTCAAAGTGGACACAAGTTGTCCCACCCGCAAGTGCCACGGTAACACAGTGGTGTCATTATTTTGGGTCATTTACTTCTAGATGTCTTTGTATGTGTGTAGAATTGCATATGACTTTTCATTGGAGAAAAATGAAGATATTCAATAACAAAATAGGTGTGGGGAATCACCCTTGATTGTTTTTTCACCTGGGGTGATTCCCTGCAGTTGTATATTTGTATATATCTACAAAAATTTACATTTCTTATCAAAATCCTTCATACATATTGAACTACAACATATTTTGAGTATTACTACCAAATTTGACTAATCCAATGGAAACTTCAGCCACAGCATCAAAGTTTGCGGAACGTTGATTTTTCCGAATCAAAATTATTGGGGACTTGAAAAACACACCTTCACTTCCGCTATTCTTCATAAATTCTGTGCGTGCATCAAATTTCTGCAAGTAGCTGATACTTACTAACAAAGACCTGCTCTTTCAAGTCCCGTAGTTAAATATTGTGATTTCCGTTTCCGTGCCCAAAAGGGCGGGGAGTCACCCAGGGTTATCAACCGGGGGGGAGTCACCCCGGTCAAAGCTAAATGATGCAATCTGCCTTATGTATTGCTACTATCCCAGGCTGGAAAAAGTACTTGAATCAGATGTTTGCGTAACTCCACAGAAATTTTGCTTTCAACTTCGAGATGATAATTCCGTCACATTTTATTGAAGTTAATACCTTAATCATTGAACTACGCCAACTTCAGGCAGCAACTCCGCTGGAATTTGTCCTACCACTAAACTCCGGCACAAGGATCTGAACTTTGTGACATTTGCAAAGACGCGTGTTCACCATCGTTGCATTTCATACTTCAGGCAGGAACACATGGCGCTTTGTAGTTCAGTATCTCAACTGCAACGTAAATCAGAGGGTGTGTACTGCAACACAACTATGCATAGCTAGCTATATAGTGCTGGCCTCTCAAAAAACATGCAATAAGTGGATAAAAAAAAACACTTCTTTGCAAGAGAACTATGAGGAATTTTCTCAAATTAGGAAATGTACACTATTTCTATGTTCATAAGTATTAACCAAAGAAATGCATTTCATTCAGACTTTTTTTTTTTTTTTCAAAAACTTAGTTGTTTTGGGGATTTTAGGAGCATTTTTCGTCTATTTTCAAGGCAACACAATGCCCTTTTCCATAAACTCTTCCACATTTCTTATTTGAATTTATGTTAGGCTATTCATTGAATAGGTTTCATTTCAGTTTATGCATGTTTAATTAATTTCCTTCTTCCCACCCCTCCTCCCTCCCCCTCAAAAATTGGAAAAAAACATGTGTTCCTATAAAACACCCACTCACAAAAAATCCTAGTGACACCCCTCACCATTCTACATTTTCTTTATATACTATTTTGGTCACACTAATGGTTTACCAAAAATTTCAAAAATACTAAAATGTTTCCTAAAAAAAATGGGTCTTAAAAAAAATGGGTACAAAATATAAACCCATTTGATTTATAAAAACATTCGGTTAAAAATAAACTTTAGTTGAAATAAAAACACTGCAATTGCTTCCAACCTGCAGAGTATAGTCATAAAATCAATTATATAGATTTAGAACTGAAGAGAATATCCTAGGTTCATTGCAAATGAAGAATGTTATTTTTACGTAGCTAGCTACCATGTCTTTTTTTAAGAACAGCAGGTTGTATATATTCAAAATTTCATGAAAAAAATATCAACCCTTACAACAATTTCTGGTCCCAAGTAACCAAAAATGACTTTCTTCAATTTTCGTTCAATCACAATGTTTCACATATCAGGAGAAAGGTCTTTACAAGCTGAACATTCTTATAACTATCGTTCATTATGGGCATGACTAGATGACAGTGCAAAATGCATTTGAAGTTGTGCAACAAATTTACAACCCTTACACTCAGGCAACTGGGCATCAGTGCCCAGGGAGTGTTGCAGACCTTACACAGGGCGCTGGGCCTAAATGAGCAACTGCATGCGGACCTCACACACTGTGCTGGTCCTATAGGCCCTTGTATATATTTTGCCTTTTGGCATGTACGTGTATTGTGGATCAGTTTTGTGAATGTCAGTCTTTAAAATATTTGAATGATTTGGTTTACATTGTGTTATTAATTTTTCTTTTCTTCTTCCTCAGCTCACAATAAAAAACCATGAAGTAACTACTCATAAAGTGTTCACAACTAACATTATAGTGATAATAAGTGTGAAATCACCTTCATTATTTATGATGAACCAATAATATGTGATTTATACTGATTAGTGAAGTTTATTATTACTGATACTCTTTCCATAGAATAGCTTCATCAGAATTTAAAGTTGAGGATGAGAATGACATTGATGAAGAACACCTAGCGCAATTGGCACCGGAATTGGATTGTGACATAATTCAGACAGCTCAAATTGCTTGTTCGGTGCTAGAACCCTCATCGAACACCTCTTTTGAGACAGAAGGTGAAGAAATGACCTATGCTGAGCTTGTTGCCAAGCGTTCAGCTGATGCACATTCTTCCGACATTGCCAATGATATACCGATTGCCGCTACATTGATGAGCAGTCTGCAGCCAAGCTGCAGCAATTATGAGAATGGAGCATTTTACGCAATATGCTTATTTAAGAGAGTGTCCAATGAGCCTAGTAGGTATGGAAATGTTGTATCTACAGATATAGATGCTGATGACCTCAAACATTGTCGAATTAGACACAGATTCAAATGCTGAAAGACTCCAGCGCGTCTGATGAAGAAGGCCAAGGCGCACAGCTATCATATTCACGTACTACTGTTTGAGGCGGCCAGTTTCCTGGAATACGTGTTGGTCACGGTGGTAGTCTTTGAAGCAAAGCTTTGGCAAGAGTGCAAGCAAAGGCATTGCCATCAGTGAAGCGCGCAGGCCCTCAACGCAAAGTCGTAGACTGAAACCTTATTTCCATCTACTGTGCCGGAAATTAGATAGACTGTGAAGTCTCCAGAGGAAATTCATCTCCAGCCGTTGAAATTCACACCCCCTCCTAATGATGGTTCAGCTGCCGCCCAAGTTCCTCATACATTGACAGAGCTTGAAGCCTGGGAACTTTTCCTTCTGCCAAATTTCTTTGAAATGACTGCAGTGGAGACGAACCGGAAAATGCATTTTGAGACCAAACTCAGGGAGAAAGCGGCTAAGATTGATCCTGCAGATCAACCATCAGCAGCTGCAGATGAACCTTTGACAGTCGCTTAAGATCCTGAAGATGTAGCATCTGACAAAGATGAAGCACCACCAAATCAAAAAGATGCAGAAGGAAAATTGCAGACTTCACTTTTAATAAAATTCGCATATATTTTGGGATAATGATGACAATGGGGATCGTCTTCCCCCCGAAGCAAAGGACTACTGGGATGTCCGAAAAATTATTTTCTTCGAGCAGTTGCAGAGGCTATGACTTATACACGCTACATAGCCATCATGTCTTTCTTGCATTTAGTTGATTCTGATACTTTGCCGCCAAAGACCGACCCAATCTACCAGATTTGTTGAGTGCTTCCAATCGTGGATGCCTTGAGTGAGAATTCAGAGAGAGTTTAGAAGCCTACCACTAGAGAGCTCTCAATCGATGAAGGTGGGATGCCTTTCAAGGGACACACTGGTATTCTGCAGTACAACCCGATGAAGCCACAAAAGTATCACATGAAAACCTACAAGTATGTTGAAACCAGCACTGTTTACCTGGTATCTTTCTTGGTGCACGGTTCTAGTCTCATCAAAGCCGTCAATGACATTGTGTTGTCTCTAATTCAGAACACAGAGATTGGACCTACTTATAGATATTTGCTCTACACAGACAGATTCTAAACAAATCCCAACTTATTCCATCATCTGCGCAATGAAATGGGAATTGATGTAATTGGCACATGCTAGGAAAACCAGAAGCAGTTTCTTCAAGAACTTCTGCTGAACAAAATTTCCAGGGGCAGTAAGGTGGTGAAAAATAGCACAAGCCTTGCTTTCGGAGAAATGGCCTGCGCTGAGGTTGAAGAAGGATCGATGGCAGTGTTTTGGTGGAGAAGTAAGCGAGATGTTGTTGTCATCACCACTGAACATCCACTTGGCCAAGTAGATCCTCCAGTGTCCAAACGTAGGGGAAGAGCAAGCCGCCAAAGAAAGTATGATGCTCATGAAAAGGAAAATGCGACCTTACAAAAACCAGCAACAATTTTTCAGAACAACATACATATGGGTGGAGCGGACAAAAAGGACCAGCTGGAAGGCGTTTACACTATGTGCAGGGCATCACAAAAGATGTGGAAAAAACTAGTATTCTACTTTGAGGGTCTTGCACTGATCAACAGCCTAGTTGTATACAGGAAAATCTACCTGACAAAATATGCCATCGAACAGTCAGGCTGAAGCAACTTGGCTTATTTTCTATAAAAGGAAGGTTTCTCAGGGCGGACCTTATTAAATACTGGAGGATCATCTGCAGGTTGGATGGTGGCGCCGACCTTGTTTTTTTTTTTTTTGAGAGCTCCTGATGCAAGAACTCGGGGCCATCCCTATAAGCTTTTGATGCTGGCTGGTAATACGGACATCAAGAAGAGATTCTTTGGAGCACGATGTGTTCAGTTGTGGAACAGCATCCCGAGTTCTGTGGTGGAGTCAAATTCCCTGGCTGCATTCAAGAGGTTGCTTGCGGAGTTTTTGGGTGATATTCTGTTTGAGTTTGTTTAGGTTGGGGTGGGCTCTTCTGCAGCGTGTTGGCGTCCTGGCTTTGGATTTGTCTGCTTTTTGCTATGATGCTGGAGTGGTGGGTTGTGGTGCGTGTTTGTGTTTGTGTGTGCGTGTGTGTGTGTTTGTGTCTGTCCTGATGTGTTGCTTCTTTGTGTGCTTCTTTGTTGTACAGTGTGCTGTTCTAGAATTTATTTGTTTATTTTTTGTTTGTTTTTGTCATTCATGCGGATGGTTCATGTGATAGCCAATAGTGCGCACTAATTCCAGTTCCTATACTTGTGTTATCATTGCTGTTCTCAATAGCATACTGGCGCGCATGTCTGTGCTGGCCTCCCCCGGCTCTGCTGCTCCCCACTTGCTGTGGTCCTGCTGGAGGGGACTGCAAAGGTAAGAGACAAAGGTAAGAGACAAGCAGTACCGCCTTGCAATTATTGATCAGCTTTTATCTGTTAATGGGCCTGCAACGCCCTTGTACAGGCTACCAAAATTTGATCAGCCTGGAGAACCAAGAGGTCACCACCACACCATCAAGTGTGTACCAATCCATGAGCTGAAACGATGTGTAGTCCAACCGACAGATGAAGAGAAAGGCAAGAAACAGGTTCGCAAGTATGAAAGGCACAGCTGCAGCTGCAAATTGTGCTGTGAGCAATGGCAAAATGCGCACCCAAGCTGTTCAAGTGGCAAGGTCATGAAGCCAGCCGTGCCCCTCTCTAGCAGGCTCCCCGTGACAGGCTTTTCCACCCCTGGGTATCTGTTGGGCTATGCCGCAGCACCCGTACAGGCTTCACTGCCTAAAAATAGCCACCTATCGCATGGGTGTCCTCTGGGTTCAATTCCGGGTCTGGCAAACGCAGAGCAGTGCCGGCATACAGGTCTCCCACTTCCAGGCCACATCACAGACATGGGCCGCACCCACATTAGAACCTTGGATAGTGGAGGATTCACCTTGGCGCTCTCTCACCCTTTCCACAAACTGGAGACTGTTCCTGATCAGCTAGGCTGATTCAAAAGTGAGGTTACACGTCATGGATATTGAAGATGAACCTGCAGACAACTGGCCATAAGTTGGCCATTGGATTGTAGCCGGAAGCGGATCTTCCATCTTCTATTTCCATACTTTGCAATTAGGTAGAATCCATACTGCAAGAGCACGGGGTTTTAATGTGGCAATTTTCATGATGTTACCAAAGTTGTACTTGCCCATTTTGATCTTGTCATGTCCTGTATTGTGAAGATTGCAGTATTGTATCTATTTCAACAGCAGTAGTTATAAATGTGCATCTGCTGGAGAGCACATGTTCTCCTGATGATGGTCATGACCAAACTGGTACCAGTGTACTAGATCCCTGAGCCAGGGCTTTGGATAGTTTCTGATTTGACTGTGTGGTCAGATGCGATTGCCAGCAGCAATCCGATAGGTTATATAAGGGACTAGAAATCCTATTTTTGGTCAGTTAGAGATTGACAGCAGAGACATAAAGAACTGTCATGGTATTGCAGTAGGATATATTTTAATAACATCTGTAAGTGAGCAACTGGTGTTTATTCCTATGCCTAGGCAATTGTTATAGTGCTCCCTTGATGCAGTTGATTTTCTGGTCTGGCCAAGCTGATGACTCTGCAAACTATTGTGTTTGTTTACCTTTTGGACTCAACATCTGGAACTTTTAGGGTGTGTTGGGGGTCAGTTTTGGAAGTTATTGGTATTACTTTGGGAGGTTGTGCTTTTGGAATTCCACTGTGGTGCTGCCAGCAGGAGATAACAATTGATTGTTTATTGGAACTGGAGATACAATGGATGTTTGTTTCAAGAACTTGGATTCCTAGTGTATTGGTCAATTTTACATCAGCTTCCAGTTTAGGGCCCTAATGTTTTATAGACTTGGTACCTCCCTTGAATCAAAGCCTTAACCTTTGGAAGCCTTACTGTGGTTTTATTATATTACCTACCTTATTGAGCCTGTTCAATTTTAGAAGTATTTTAGGCTTTGGAGATCTGCCCTACCTTATGGATAGTCCAACTCTAGCTTTTGATGCTGCTAGTGGGGTGTTGATAATGCATTGATCATTTGGTTTTTGAATAATTAATGAGCCTGGAGGCAATAAAGTTACTACTAGCTTGCTTAGTTTGGGTGAGATTAGCCAACCATCCAATCAAACCATCCTCATCTTCAGTTGCTGTCTGCTTGACTACTACTTGCAGCCCAGGTCATTAGGGCTGGGACCTCAGGTGGAGATCCAGAGAATCTGAACCCTCGTAGGCAGGCTGCCCGTGCTAACCCATTGGTGACTGAATTAGTAGGCATCCTTCAGATTTGGAAATTTATTTAGGTGGGTTGTTTATTCAAAGCGTTGCGGTAGTCCCGTCTGGCAATAGGATGAAAACCTGAACATCCCCAGGCACCCAGCGCACCCCACCCCATCTCCAATCAAGGGTGAGAACACACAAGGGAGAGCTCACAGTGGGAAGCCAGAACCATTTACAGGTGCATTCCTTGTGCTAAACCCATTTGTTTCCCTGCTTGCTACAATTCTTATCACATAGAATTGTACAAAACCTATGGGGTCGTTAACAAGGAAGTTCAGATGACTGACAGTACCGCGGATGAGCTGGCAATTGTCGGAAAGCCTGTCGAAGCTCCTAAAACAAGGTCTGCCATGAAGTGGCATGCATCTCCTTTGGTGTCTCCAAAACAAAGAACTCTCAACAACTTTTGGGGCCATTTGAGTAGGCAATGGTTGTTATAACAGAAGACTGTGAATAAGAAGCACAAGATATAAGACTGTAGGTGAGTAAATTGGATGTGTTTCATTGTTTTCTAGCATAATAGATATGTTATGTAACCTAATAACTAGGTTTTAGCAGTATTTACCATGTTCACATAAGTAAATTTGGTTTTTGGTATGCATTGGTATTATATTATACTTTGTACAAAGTTTATTATTTCAGATAGAACTAAGCAAATAATACATTATTTATTCATACATACTTGCTATTTAATTTAAAAAATATAAGTTTCTATCTTTTACAGTTAGAGAAGTATTCATGAATTAGTATTTTTTTCTACATATTTTTACATAACAATTTTCACAATAACCCAGAAAACTGTGAGCCCTGTGAAAAAGTTGCACAAGATCATTTCGATAGAGAGCGCAAAACGCTATCTTAATTCCTAATTCACTTACTCTTATGCATCAAATAAAAATTTGGCACATTTCAACACTTTTTCAGAAATTCAAAAATCTACCAACTTTGACCTCACATTTCAAGAAATTGGCCAACTTGTTTTGAAAGCTGATGATTCTATTGGAAAGAGACAGGATAGCACTCAATTCTTTGAATTTGACACTTTACCTCTGTCTCTTATAAGGAGAAAACTGTGCGTTTGTGAACAGAGCCAAAAAACAACAAAAAATTTAAGGTCTCATGTGTGTATGTGTAAGGGTTAAACTGAGGGTAAAAATAAATGACATGATAGTTAGCAGAGGGAAATCCTCAAAAAAAAAAAAAAACATTTTGGAAGTTGGAATTATTGAAGAGGAGGCGACCAAAAACTGAAAAATGGGTTTTATTTAGAAGCCAGCACTATACACTTCCTTCTCCCCCGCTCAACAACTCTGTAGAGTTAGTGCGTCTGCACAAAACTTATGCAGCATGAGCTCTTAATTATATGCAACTCCCTAGTTGATCAATTTTCCATAACTCCGCAAAGATCACTATATGAAGTAACTCTGATCCGCAGTTGACATTTCCAGTCTGGCTACTATCCATTGCCTACCCCCAAGTAGGAACACATTCTGCTGTTCAGTGTTTTGATTCTTCCCCATTATATCAATCTCAGTACCTGCCGTTCTGACAAATAAATATGCACAAAATAAATTCTATGATGTTGGTAAATGTTTTTTAGTGATTTTTTTAATTTACCTTTTATTTGTGTAATCTCCTTTGTGTAAAAGTGTCACCCAACTCTCAGCCCTTTCTTGTCGAATCCCCTTGTCTCTGAAAATAGTTTCGAGAAGCGTAAGCCCCATTACCATTTGTAACCCTCCCCCGCCCTCTTTCTTCCTATACATCCATAACGGGATAGTGGAGATTTGCTGCATTCCTTTCCTTCAGTTTCAAAAGCACCAGCTTGATCTCTTATGTGGTGAAGCTTATACCTCCCTATTCCCCAATACTAAAGTGACCCACAAATTTTTTTACTATTCCTGTGATCTCTTCCCCTGTTTCCATTCCTCCAAGAAGTCCTTCACCTCAATCTTGATCTGATCTTCTCCATTCAGTTCCTCTTTTTTTGATGATCATAGATTCCAAGATTCATAGATTTCCTGCTTCTTCCCCTTTCTTGATCAGCAGTGCCACTTTTTATCAATTTATCTTCCTGATAGCGTTGCTTACCATTTCCTTCCATTTGTTTGCACACTCTGAGTGAACTAGAGCATGAGTGTGACACTCATGCTCTAGTTCACTCTATCACTCTACCATTGCACTTTTCCTCTCTCATGCAGCGTGACTGTGAATTCCTGCATCTCCTGTCTTGTCTTTTGTGTTTCCTGCCATGCTGCCTTGATTTCCTGAGACCACCACAGCTTGTGTTTTTCTTCCCCTTGTTTTCTTCATATCAGATTTTCCAATTATTTTAATAGCTAGTCACAATTAAAAAAAAAATTGTTGATGGAGCTCACCTTTTCTTTTATCATCCCAAACCCAGGTTTCCACTTATATTTGGGGCTAGAAGAAAACCCAGTTAGTTCATGTAAGATCTTTCTATCTTGACCCCTCCATAAGTTGGTATAAGTGCATTATCGTTGGCGCCCAGGCCAAGCTCCCCCTCTTTGTTCAGTTTGATTTTTTTATAGTTGCACTTGCATTTACTAATAATGACCAGCTTTTCTCAAGATTATTTTGGTTCCTGGCTGGCCCTACTGACCACCTCTGCACGTAGCTCTATCAGTAACTTTCTAACTTATTTTCTTCACGGGGCTTTTTGACCAGAGTCAATTTACTCTCAGACCAGCTAAGGTGGAGTGCTTGATCTCACGGTCGGTAAAAGCGGTGCGTGGAGCCAATGTAGGCCTCCACAACTTTGAAGATGAGAAGTCGCAGCAGGATCACAGGGTTGGTCACTGAGAAGTAAAGAGAGATTGGGTGCTAAGTGCCCTTGAGCATGCAGGCTGACAAGTAGTGGGGCAGACAAAAAAGAAATTATACTTATTCCATTTCATCTGAATGACAGTTAGAGCAGTCTGGTGAGTCGATATGACAGATTTTGGGAAGTGGTTTATTTAAGGAAGCAGTACCCAGTTGAATCTAGCAAAAAGGGACTCAAAAACTGGTGACTATACCCCCTGCAAGGCCCAAGGACACACAAGAGGTTTGTGGATACCTAGAGTGCTTGCCTTGAATAGCAGTCCACCTGACCTGCCAATATGACCAGACTGAAGATGAAAATTTTGAGCAATGCTAAGACCAGAAGAAGGGTAGCTCATGAATAGGGAGAGAAGAGGTTGCTGGTTCCTATGCAACTGCTTCTGCATCTTCATTGCCAGGAATAGCACAATGGGCTGGAATCCATGATTTCCCTTGTCTAGTTTTATGCATCCATGTAGCAATAGTTACATTCATGATGGTTCTAACTGGTTACTGCCCTTGCTTAAATTACTGCAGAATTCATTCCCTATTGTCAATATAAATTTTATACTCTAGTATGAATTTTTACCCACTTTGATAAGTTGTGTCAAGCAGGGCTGGCTGCACTGTGTAGTGTGGTTGGTCCAGTGGTTTTGATCTGGTTGGGTCCGGTGCAGCTGGTTGCTGCGGATGTTGATGTTGGCAGATATACCTGCTATACATTGGGGCTGTGCTATTGTTGTCCACAAGTGTTGTGAAGTTAATCAGCAGCGCTTGTGTTTAGTGATGTTGATGCCACCAAGTGGTGAATGTTTGAATTTACATAATTTTCCAAGTCATATTGTGTTAAATATTTAATTAAGGCAATTCTCTCTAATCGAAGATTTTAACTGTCAGAATTATTTTGTAATGGTGTTCCAACCTTGAAGCATGGAGGATGCAATTTTGCCCTGGTATGGTTTGGTGCGTGATGCTTTATGTTTATACTCCTGGTTGCAGATGTGCAAATGGCATTTAAGAGAACTCCACCTATTATTATATACATTTCTCAGTCATTCCACATAACTGTAAAGATGCTGGGGTTTCGCCCTCAAGTTTGCAGAACTTAAGCTTCTGTGTGAATGCTGCCCGTTATGAATTACCTCATATTAGTGTTAGTCTATCTAACTGTGATAATTGAGCCTAACCTTTTCAATTAGAAGTTGATAACATGAACCTCTATGTACCAATTTTATTGTGTCATTGGATTTGTAAGGTTTGTTAGTAATATATTACTGATAATTTTGTCTTGCAGTTGGGCCACTGTTTATTCAGTGATAGTGATTTGATCTGCCCCTCTTAATACTACCCTCTTAATAATACATGAACTACTTTTTATACATCGGTGTGATCTCTCAATCAATTAGCTATACACTAGAAGACTCAGTTTTCTTGGTGCACACTTTTCTTGGTGCACACTTTTCTTGGCGCACACTTTTCTTGGTGCACACTTTTCTTGGTGCACACTTTTCTTGGTGCACACTTTTCTTGGTGCACACTTTTCTTGGTGCACACTTCTCTTGGTGC
>SDVV010016682.1:0-14179 GCA_016164225.1 Gammarus roeselii
TAAATATGTATATATATTTATATATATACATATACGTATATAGATATATATATATATATATATATATGTGGTGATGATTACATGAGTAAAGCACTGAACTAAAGAGCAGAGCACGAGACTGCAACGATCTTGGCCGTTGTCTGGTTGCGCTGACCACGCCTCGGGACATGATTTGGTAATCTTGTCGTGGGCAGCTTCCTTTAAGGCCTCCTGATGTCGCCAAAGTAATCGAATGCTTTAGCTCCATAGACATGCACTCTGAGTCGTTTGTTTTATTTGATTTTACAAAATATAAACTATTTATTTTCTTAGGCAGTCAGACAATTAATTTACAAACTATTAAGAACAATCTCAAATTCTGTTTCTTATTCATATACTTGAACCCGTAATTTCATACGTTTTATTCTGCAACTCATCTACAAACCATACTTTTCCTTTAACGGATAGGGAATAAATTCCTTGCCGCGTCTAGATGAACCATTCTTGATTAGGGCTAGTTCCCTTCTGCGTCTAGGAATAACTTTCGTGATTTATCCTTGAAAGTGAGGGTCAGTCAGACACGGCTCAAATAAATTCAGATCAGTTGACGGAGTTCATTCTGATGGGCGTGGACGCTCTCTTGACGATGGTTTCATAGTCTCGATCATTCAAGACCAGGTTTGAGATCAGCCTCGACGGCGATCCACCATTCCTGGCTCCCTCTCGATTAGATTCACCGAACGAGTCTGTTCTCGACCTCGGTCTGATGTTCGAGAACGAGCTCGTCCTCGATCTGATTCCAGGTGGTTTTGGAGCTCGGCAGCTAAGTCGCTTCTCGATCCATCGAAGCAATACAAGGACGGCGTCCGTGTTTGGCAGACGATAGTTAGCTGCCGTGTTGATGTTCTGTAAGTCTGTGACACGGAATGTGATAGCCATGCCTTGAAGTGCCTGAATGGCATCTTCGTCCGTGTCGTCATCACCGGCGAATATGACAGATATCCTGTCACAGAAGTCCACGCCGAATAGAGTGCGGAGAATATAGATGGCAGTGCGACCAGTTCCCCAGGTGACCGGCGGCCGAGCTTCTAAAGACATCAAGGCATTGGTAACCTCTACCCCAGCTTCTTTGAAAATTTCCAAAGCTTTGTTGATGACTTCTTGTCTCTGTGATGCTTCAACTTTTCTGAAATGGAACGATAAGCAAGGTCCCTTATCTTCAATGACAGCCCCGGTCGTGCACAACGCTGGCAGCCTCTCTCGAACTTGGTTTAGTTTTTCCACGTACTCCGGTGGTACTGGATGGACGAACATCGTTCCGTCGGGATGCAAAATCTCGAAGCCGTGATTACCAGCGTACGTTATTCCTTCGATTCCAACCATTTCTTTAACGTTATCCAGAGTCCTGCCAGAAACAATAGCTATGTTTACGTCTGGCATGTGGGAAAGCCTTTCGAGCACTTTCTTTGTTTCATTAGGCAAGTGAGCGATGTCAGGTTGAGGTGCAATAGGTGCAAGAGTACCGTCGTAGTCTAAAATAAGAGCTAGACGAGACGATTCCGTTACGTAGTTGGTAAGCATCGGATTAATATCTTCCTCGGACATAGGATCCAGTGCCTTGTTGTGGCCTCCTTCATCTTTCAGGCAGTCCACAGACATAAGCACTTGACGTAACCAGAAGTTAACATCCCGAACTTTTTCTCGTCCCCTCAGCTGCTTCATGCGCAACTCGCGTTCGTCCCTGGGCATGGTCAGGGCACGATGCATGACCTTGGCAAAGTGATTCTTCTCATAGGGATTGACGGTAAGAGCTTCCTGCATGGTGACTCCAGCACCTGCGAAAGGAGACAAGACGAGGACACCCGGTTCCCGAGTTTGGCAAGCGACGAACTCTTTCGCCACCAGATTCATGCCATCACGCAGTGGGGTCACTAGTGCCACGGAGGCGTCTCTATAGAACGCTGCGAGTTGAGCATGAGTTATTGAACCATAGATGTATCTAATGGGAGACCAGTTAGGGGTGGAGAACCTTCCATTGATTCTACCAATCAACTGATCAAGCTCTTCTTTTAGCTCCTGATATTCTTTGACATCTGTTCTTGAAGGCACAGCAACTTGGAAGAGATTGACTTTTTCGACGTGTTCTGGATATTTCTCAAGAAGCCTTTCAAATGCCTTGAAGCGATGCACCAGACCTTTCGTATAATCTAATCTGTCGACCCCCAGCATCATTTGCTCGTCTGACTTTTTTACGACATCAGGAGCGTCTTCAGCCATCTGGACAAACCTATCGTAGGGGATACTGATAGGCAAAGGATGGACGGAAACTGTCCTGCCGTTGTGCTCTACAAGCATCCTTTGACGGTCCACTCGACAACCCAGCGTCCGATTGCAGCAATCGATGAAGTTTAGGCAATAATCCTCGAGATGAAAGCCAACAGAATCGCAGCCAAGAATGCCCTGAAGGAGACCCTCGGCCCATGGGAAGAGACGGACAATGTCCCAAGCAGGGAAGGGAATGTGTAAGAAGAAAGCCATCTTGATGTCTAGGCCCTCATTGTTGCATGTGGTTCGGATGAAGTTTGCGGCGTACATGAGGTGATAATCGTGAATCCAGACTAAGGGGACGCAGTCGGGCTGCTTCTCGAAACATCTGTGAACGGCCACCATCACCAGGTCAGCGAACTCTTCGTTCACTTTGCAATACGCCTGCCAATCAACAACGCAATCCATTAATGGGAATAGATTGAATATACCATACTCAATAACACCAGCATTCTCTACCATTGGTATGTTTCATTACAGAATATGCCAGGGACTTTACAATTTTACAGGAACTTCGATTATTAACAGCACTATACTTTGAAAAAGAGTTTTACAAGCAATTATTAGGCCAGCTAGTAACTACAAAACAAATTTACAAAACTATTAACTTAGAAAAAATATTTGCCAATCTGTAATTGCTCATGACGGTGGAAAATTGCAAAACTCCAAGAACATCTATAAAGCGCACCGTTCTTTGTGAATCCCTAACAGGTCCAATGTATACAAAATAATGAATGAGATTACAATCATGTAATCGCCTTGCTGAATTTAGCCCTGCGAGCAGCCGTACCTCCCACTTGTCCTCTTCGAACACAGCTCTGTCCGGCATGGAGTGGAAGAGAGGCCAGAAGCAAGCGTTGCAGCAGCCATTGTAGTAGTCATTAAACAGCTTCTTTGGCAGTCCCACCGGGATGACCTGAACAATAAACAGGCAAGTGAGTCCGGGGCCTATTATCTTCGTCTGAAAGTCAGCAGGAATGCATATTGAAGAAGTAGAGCGTAATTACGTGTACCCGGAGAATAAAGACAAACCTGCCCCCCCCCCCCTCCACCAGCTCCTTTGTAAAATTATGGCTACGCACATGTAAAAGTATATTTTAGCAAACTTTTAGTTAAAAATAATAATTGAGCGACTGAAAATCTGTTCTTCTTGCTTATCCACATGGTGGTTTTAATCTTAGTCTGGTAGATGAACTTAGGAGTCACGTCGGCCTAAAAGTACCTAATGTAATGGAAGCACGCTACAGCTCAAAGACTTAGCAGGGGTTCCATGGAGATCAGAATAAGGGTAACTTTTTGAACATTGTTTAGCTGCTCTGTTAGCCTACTTTGCTTGCTTCTTCTTCACCAGATAAACACAAGACGTGGCATCTTACCCAAATCACCTTACCAGATCCGTATAAGTATTATTGGTATTATATTACCCAGATCCGTATCAGTATTATATGAGATGGCCTGTCATGACTAATCCAAACGCAATTTTCACTGGTAATGTGGTACCAGTGCACGTTTGTGCAAGTCAACACAGTGTTAGCGGGTACTCAAGAAGTACCATGGGATGTATTTTCACGATTCTGATGACACCCACACAAGGTCATCTCCCTCACCTGCTCGCTCTTGAGCCCGGCCGTCGGGCTGTGATCATCAGGACTCGACTCAGGAATAGCTCCGAGGTTGTCTTCAAGGTGCAGGCCCGACCACCCTACCCAGATTCCCCCGGTCTCCACCACCACCGGGGCCACCGCAGTCACCAACCCACCGGCACTGAGAAGATTAGGAGATGAGTTATTAATAGTGCATATAATTAAAACACAATTATGAACCAGCATATTTAGAGGCATTTGGATGTTCTTCTAGGAGGTTGAAAAGCCCCATGCAGTAAACAAAATATAACAGTTTTGGCAGTAGTAGTAGTAGACATGACAAGCTGATAAAAAAAAGAATTCAATAGACAGTCCATATTTTCAATATACGCACTGAATCGGGAATTAGGCATCAAGGAGAATTTACCTTTTATATCCGTTTGTAGTCAAGTTTGTTTAAGGCCAGTGTCCATATATGACAGGCTTGTGTCTTTTTTTCCAATGTATTGGCGCTACTTACGACAGTGTAGCAAACAACCGATTTGCATATCTGCAAGTCAACCAAACAGTTTGTGCCGTGAGTATTGATCTAACCTAACTGCTCATGTAATACGATGCAATGCGTTTGATTGATGACACACACGTTCGTGAATACAGTGATGTACAGTACAGCAATGGGCAGGTCTGAGCAGTACAGCAATGGGCAGGTCTAGCAGTACAGCAATGGGCAGGTCTGAGCAGTACAGCAATGGGCAGGTCTAACCAGTACAGCAATGGGCAATCTAGGCAGTACAGCAATGGGCAGGTATAAGCCCATCAATGCTCTCTGCGGACCCAAATGAGGTCCCCTGTGATGATAATGCACTGACGGAGGGTGACCTCAAAGCGGTGAGAGCGGGTGAAGTGGATGCGATAGAGGCGGCGGTCTCACATCAGATGCTGTTAAGGGGCATGATAATGAGGAACGAACCGACAAGAGTAGTGAAATACGCCTTTTGCCGTGACGGTTGCCATGCAACACGCCTTGCACTCGTGAGACACATTGTATGCTGCTTCTTGTGCAACGTGCTCTGATGGCTTGCGTGGAGAAATAGTTAATTTCCTCACGATGATTGAACGGCGATTAGCAATATGAGGGCGATTAGCAGTATGAGGGCGATTAGCAGTATGAGGGTGATTATCAGTATGAGAGCGATTAGCAGTGTGAGGGCGATTAGCAGTATGAGAGCGGCTAGCAGTATGAGGGCGATTAGAAGTATGAGGCCGATTAGCAGTCTGAGGGCGATTAGCAGTATGCGGGCGATTAGCGGTATGAGGGCGATTAACAGTATGAGGGCGATTAACAGTATGAGGGCGATTAGCAGTATGAGAGCGACTAATAGTATAAGTGCGATTAGCAGTATGCGAGTGATTAGCAGTATAAGAGCGATTAGCAGTATGAGGGTGATTAGCAGTAGGAGTGCGACTAGCAGTATTAGGGCAATTGGCAGTATGAGGGCGATTGGCAGTATGAGGGCAATTGGCAGCATGCGGGAGATTAGCAGTATAAAGGCGATTAGCAGTATGAGGGCGATTAGCAGAATGAGGGCGATTAGCAGTATGAGAGCGATTGGCAGTATAAGGGCGATTGGCAGTATGCGGGTGATTAGCAATATGAGGGCGATTAGCAGTATGAGGGCGATTGGCAGTATGAGGGCGATCGGCAGTATGAGGGCGATTGGCAGCATGCGGGTGATCAGCAGTATAAAGGTGATTAGCAGTATGAGAGCGATTAGCAGAATGAGGGCGATTAGCAGTATAAGAGCGATTGGCAGTATGAGGGCGATTGGCAGTATGCGGGCGATTAGCAATATTAGGGCGATTAGCAGTATGAGGGCGATTAGCACTATAAGGGCGATTAGTAGTATAAGGGCGATTAGTAGTATGAGGGTGATTTGCAGTACGAAGTCGATGTTCTTATCTGATTACTGTACCATTACCTGTATAATGAGCTCACACAAAAAAATAACCTGATTTTAAGTCCTGTTCTATTGTTGATGATGCCTTATGTTGAGAAAGAGTGTAACATTTTATTTGTCTGTCCAACAACCATAGAAACTTTATATACATGATTGATTATTACCGTTACTTCTTGTACGAATTCGCCCTGAACCATTGAAACTCTGCTCAGACACACGCCAAGGCCAGCAAAAACTGGAACAATCCAGCAGAGCCAGTATAGCAAAGGGAGATTCTTTGAAAATCACTCTTTGGTAAACAACAAATAGAACGTAATCTACGCGCAGTGAAAGCTCTCACGTCCACTCCGTTGAGGTGTGCGCAGCAGGGAACGCATTCTCGTCTCAGATAAATCGTGTAAGGGCCTTCTCAGCACGAGTGTGTCCAGCATATGTATTAGCTCCGTCCGTATGCCGGGCACGTGCGTATACCCCCCCCCCCCCCCCGCTGCACTTCGTTAACCTGACCTGACTCCTGACTCATGGCACTCTCAGCACTCTCCGTACTCTTCTCAGGTTGTTTTGTTGCTCGATGGATGGGTATATAAGACATATAAATGATTTCCTTTGTAAAAAGAAGACCCAATTGTAAAAGACTTCTTTCTATAATGATATTGTGTCTTTGGTATCCGAAAATATAATTTTTATAACCACCCCGATCGGCTTCAGTACTTATGGAAATATATTTGGTCCTGTTTTACATCATTATTTCCCTGATTAAAAATATTTATTCCCTGTACTACTTAATTCCACTTTTATATTCATCAATATTGTATATTTGATTCATGTTACGCACAACATTCTCCAGTTTGTCTTTGCTCTCATTTCTCTTTGATGTTGCACTCGTAGATGCTACTACGTACAGGCTCTAAGATATGCAGCGTGTTGATGCCAGGTATGAGCAGCAAGGCCGGTGGATCCGATAACTGGTGTACAGTCGCAGCGCGTAGTCCGTTCTCATCTTTGTAACACTTCCCATCAGTGAAGCTGAAGGCCTGTATAGGCCCAACAAGGAAGTGAAATGGAGGCTATTTAGATAGCTTACACCGTGTATAGAAGTTGGCACGGTATTTGGGAAGTACCGCCATGAAGGGTAGTAAAGTTGACCTTGAGTGCCTTCATATGCAAGCACTAATAAACTGTCAATTCGAGGCTAGCTGCCAACCCTTCGAAGGGAGAGTCTGAAGTTTGTTTGCATGAAAAACATGAATAAATTCACTCACATAAACAGCTACCGTGTTTTATGATGAACGATTGGCGCATCTTTTAAGTCAATGATGTTGAAGTATTTCAAGTGAATGGGTGATTGTCTGCTACAATATCTGCTACAGAAGGAAACAGCCCAGCAGGAAGCAGTCAACATAATCATCTCATATACTAATACAACATGAATGCTTGGATGCGTACGTAATTTGATGGATTTATGTACGAATGAAGACATTAAAAATATTATTTGGTTATTTGTGTGTACATAATGTTTTCACGTGTTCATAAAGTACAATTTGACAATGAATGATAGTGAGTATCAATAAAACAGTTCCCTGAAACGTCAACTAATCAATATCCCACATATAATATTAGGTGACGGTTTGACCGTTCTTCTACCGTCTTCATACCCTAAATTCGTTGAATGGGCGTTTAATTTGTAAACGTATGCACCAAAGCTAAAAGCGTGAAAACATGATCGGTGTTACTCTAAATACAATTATTCATTCGCAATGAAAAGCATTAAGATAAAATATCATCACATTCCCTCGTGTATCCTGGTCACCATAGCGGTTGTCGCCGGCGCCGAGTGTCCCTGATAGGGTGTTTCAGCAAACCTTGAACACCGGTGCCAACAGCGACAGATAGAAATAACCGCGCCGGGGTGGAGGTGACGACAACAATGCCTGGGTGTGTACGAGAGGCTATCGTGAGGAGCAGGGTGGGTGAGCCAGCATTCAGGCCTCGTATGAGGGGGGTACTAATATAGTACTATTGTAAACACAGATAAAGCAGAGGCCTTGCGTGTTTTGCAACACGTTTGGAACATCCACTGTGCTGCATATAATACCCTTCGCAATTAGTTGTATTTAACTGCTTTCATTTTCGGATAATTTTGTTTCATCGGTATAGATGTATAATTATAAAATGTATATTGTAATATGCAATTTCTATAATCCATGTCTTAAATCCCCTCCTGCAATATCAATCCTGTATTACCTTGTATAAAACTCTCCTATGAAACCCTCCTACTATAATCTCCTGAACAGCTTCATATAAAGCCTTATATAAGAGAGTTATTGCACTATTTACACGCGACAGGTGCATGAATCACCTTAATTGAATCTCTTGTACAGAGAGGATACCAACGATCACACCACCACACAGCCATCAACCACACCACACAGGCACCAACCACGCACACAGCCATCAACCACAGCACACAGACACCAATATCACTACATGCAACACCCACTGTGCAGCACCATGATGCAAACACGCCATGGATACACCGCATACAATAAGCCACACATACACCACACACATCATGGACACACAGGCCGATTGCTGTGTCCTGTTAGTAATCTAACCTCGTTAAAGCCTGTTGATAGAGCTCCTCTGTTCCTCCACGCTGAGTCCTATGCCTCGAACGCATTGGTATGGCCACGTATGCAGTTTAGACGACTTTCCTACGCATATTAGGCATCATGTCTCCCTGCATGAGTTCAACAGAAAATTCATCCTTCCACTGCACTGGCAGACGTATTAACTGCACATTTATTTTGTAAAGAAAGTAATGCAACGAAGCACTTAGATACCAAATTATCAACGCTTTCCTTGATTCCAAGCAGATCGTATGTTTGTGATGAAGCCATGTTGATGTATGCATGTTTACATAGAAGAAGCAGTTTAAACAGCCACTCACAGAGATCGTATTGCTTTTCTGTAGAGACATGTTCATGTGATGATCATTTGTGGTTCCTGCAACCAAATGTAGGTGGCGAGGAGCATATCGTGATTGCTATTGCTGTGTTGAATAGGACATACATGAATATCTTGTTAATCATAATGGAGATGACTGTCAATTATTACCCTAAGGTAATGAGAAGTATACGGTCATGTAAGTGTACACAGTTCAGAAATGTTTATCAGCATCGCCTCGTTCTCACGGTCTTTCGACTTCAATTGTTACCCTGGACAAGTATGAAACGTGATAGGTGCCGTTACTTTATTAGTATAGACGAGCATGTACCCTTTATGGTTTCAAACAGAGTGAAAGACGGTTCGAATTGCAATTTCAAATCATAGAACAAACTCGAAGACAAATTGCAAGACGAACTGCAGAGTAAACTGGAGTTCGAACTGCTAGACGAAGCCCAGAACGAACTCTGGGACAAAGTGCAAGATGAACTGCAGTTCGAACTGTAGGACGGAGCACAGGACGAACTGTAGGATAAATTGCAGGACGAGCTGCAGTTCAAACTGCTGGACGAAGCGCAGGACAAACTGTAGTACAAATTGCAGGGCGGACTGCAGGCCCAACTGAAGGACGATCTGCAGTTTAAAATGCTGGACGAAGAACAGAACGAACTCAAGGACAAACTGCAGGACGAACTGCAAGACGAACTGCAGGATGAACTGCAGGACGAACTTCAGGACAAACTGCAGGTCAAAGTGCTAGACGGAGCATAGCACGAACTGCAGGTTGAAATGCCGGGATAAGTGCAGGACAAGCTGTAGGCTAAAATTACAATGCGATCTGCAGCACGAACTGCAAAACGAATTACAGGAAGGAGTGCGGGACCAACTGTAGGATGAATTACAGTGCGAACGGCAGGACAAACTGCAAAGCAAACTGTAGAACTAACCAAAAAATTAAATAACATAAAAAATATGCAGGACTAGCTACCTGACGAACTTCAAACACAAACTCACCTAGAAGGTAATCTGCTCCATAATGTGAACTTTAATAACACCGGCATTACCCAACAGCCCGCCTACAGAAGCTCACTTTGGCTTCTGGTTTATCTCTCCGGTCTTTGGGTTTTTGAAACTCACTTCTGCTTTCGAATGGTCTTTCGGGTCTTTGGGTCCTTGTAACTCACCTCGTTTCCGGATAGTCTTTCGGGTCTTTGGGTTCTTGAAACTCACCTCGCCTTCTGGATAGTCTTTCAAGTCTCTGGGTCCTGGAAACTCACCTCGTCTTCCACATAATCTTTCGGGTCTTTGGGTCATTGACATTCACCTCGGCTTCCGAATAGTCATTCGGGTCCTTGAAACTCACCTTGCCTTCAGATGGCCTCTCCGGTCTTTAGGTCCTTGAAACTCACCTTTGCTTCCAGATGGTCTTTCCCGTCGGTGGGTCCTTGAAACTCCCCTCGCCTTCCGGGTATTCTTGTATGTCTTTGGATCTTTGGAACTCACCTGGCCTTCCGGATGGTCTCTGCTTTCTTTGGGTCCTTGGAACTCACCTGGCCGTCCGGATGGTCTCCCCGGTCTTTGGGTCCTTGAAACTCACCTCGCCTTGCATATAGTCTTGTGCGTCTTTTTTGTTCCTTGGAACTCACCTGGCCTTCCGGATGGTCTCTCCTGTCTTTGGGTCCTCGGCGATGACGAATGGTAGACGGTTGGCCACCACGACCAGCGGTGACGTGGATTGGATCACCATGGTTAACTTTACTAGCAAATGTCCCTAATTAATGAGCTAAGAATTCTGAAAAGTGGAATTGCAAACGTGAGATGACAATTTAATGTGGATCCTAACCAATTACCCACTAAACATGATATATTTGATTGATCATGAGATCTATCTGAATGATACCTGATATGTTGAGAGTATGTACGATTACCAAGAAATAACAGCGTTTCTTGGATGCAATGTTCTTTGCAAACCCAATCAAGGGAAACTTCACATGCATAACATTATGATGGACTTAATAAAGTGTTTCCTTTTAGCGGGCTGAAGTGTTTGAAAGAACTACGTTAAATCAGGAGCATGTTATGTAGTCCTTAGATGTTTCTTTACTCATAAATGAGGTGGATGCCTAGGTAACTATTCAACCAATTATTTCTAAGCGATTTAGTATTTCAACGAGCCCGTCCCTTCAAGACCTTCCCTGCGAAGTAGCAAAGACCCACATACATACACAGTTATCTATGCTTCACTAGTCAAGGATGTATTTATATTCATAGCAAGTTTATTATCATAGCATTCCACATGTCCTCGTATTGGTTTTTGAAAGTTCTACCGGAAGTATGTTCAGGCAACAAGCGTACTCACTTCACCAACGTTACACCAATTCGATCAATCATTGTAACCGAGCATCCTATTACATTTATGCTTTTCAAAGTATTTATACATGGCCTTAACACCAGCCAATTGTAATCAATCATGGTATAGAAAGAGTTACATGTAAACAAAGGGAACGGAAGAGGAAACAATTCCACACATTACGCATACGGGCTCCTCAAGAAGAGCCACACAAGCGTTAACTTAATATGGGCTCCTCAAGAATAGCCTGACAAGCGTCAATTTAATAAGGGCTCCTCAAGAAGAGCCTGACAAGCGTCAACTTAATAAGGGCTCCTCAAGAAGAGTGTGACAAGCGTCAACTTAATAAGAGCTCCTCCAGAATAACTTGACAAGCGTCAACTTGATACGGGCTCCTCAAAAAATAGCCTGACAAGCGTCAACTTAATAAGGGCTCCTCAAGAAGAGCCTGACAAGCGTCGACTTAATAAAGGCTCCTCAAGAAGGGCCTGACACGCGTCGACTTAATAAGGGCTCCTCAAGAAGAGCCTGACAAGCGTCGACCTAATAAGGGCTCCTCAATAAGGGCCTGACACGCGTCAACTTAATAAGGGCTCCTCAAGAAGGGCCTAACAAGCGTCGACTTAATAAGGGCTCCTCAAGAAGGGCCTGACACGCGTCGACTTAATAAGGGCTCTTCAAGAATAGTCTGACAAGCGTTGACTTAATAAGGGCGCAGCAACAGGTTTCAAGTGCCTCCTGGGCAAGAGTAGCCATGTAACATCACTTTGCCTATGTTCGGTTTATTGGAGGAAGTACACAAGTCGATATTGCAACATAAGTTTGTATATCTTTTAAATGTTCTGGCATGAAAGAGTATTCAAAGATCTAGTACAAGTAATAAAAACTGGCCACGTGCTGTAATTGCCCTCACCGCTTCTGATAAATCAGCAATAAATTCTGCGATGAAAACAACTCGTTGGTGTTTATTTGAAACGAACAAATACTTGGGCCTTTTACTGTTGCGTGACTCGTAGATGAATTCTCATTCGTCACTAAACATGTTCAACGCCTGCAAACAGTTGAGGTTGAATGAAGTCTTCCTGGATACAGCTTCCCTCAAAATAAATTGCAGAAGTTTCGAGGGAAGTAAACTTATTATATAATGCATAACTAGACGTCAATTATTTTCCTGCATTCCGTGGCATTCGTGTATCATCTTAAAAGCGACATTTTTCCCTACTGAAATATCTAGTGTCAAGCCCGTTATCAATCGAACAGTTATGTACGGGTCCCTAAATGCGATAGTGTTGCTAGTAGATCACTTGCTTTACATAGAAGTCCACTTTTACGCAATGAGCAACGACTGGTCCGTAGTACATATCTCTGTGGGCCACTTCCGCTCTCTTTACCACAGTAACAGCATCTGCAGCTGGTGATCACAAACTGCGGAGGCAGCCACCAGGGGGCCAGCCTTTATATGCGGCACTCGCGAAGGTTGCTCTGCTCAGACGGGCTAACGCTACGGCCAAGACAGGAGGAGGTGGAAGAGGTTCTACTATGTCCACTGCATCACATCTTGCAGGAGCTACAATAAAAAAGTAGCACATTTTAATATGTGGAACAGGCAATGTTCAATGACATTACTTTATAAGAGAGGGATTGAATACAGACGCAATTCAATTTTAAAAAGAACTGTCAATAGCATCGACTAGTTGTTTGAGTTGTTCTCCAAAGGAGCTCAACACCTCAATATACTTTATCCGATATAGTACTATAATGTGCATAATTTAAGCCCGCATTGTGACATTTTTCACAATAAATCATAAGCTGCATAATTCTTTATTGTATAATTGGCACTGGAAAAATAAATCAATTATTATATTCCGTGAATATTCGAAAAACAATAATCCTAGGCAAGTATCTGATCAACACCAAGCCACTTGCTGGTCACGGGACCTGATCAACACCAAACCACTTGCTGGTCATGGGACCTGATCAACACCAAACTACTTGCTGGTCACGGGACCTGATCAACACCAAGCCACTTGCTGGTCACGGGACCTGATCAACACCAAGCCACTTGCTGGTCATGGGACCTGATCAACACCAAGCCACTTGCTGGTCATGGGACCTGATCAACCTAAATTTTAATTGGATGTTATGATTGGGCATTTAATATATATTGAAGTATCATGCCAGACTGGCAATGTTAGTGAAATATCTTATTGTGCAGATAATACGTATCACGTCTTCGTCAGAGTGACCTGTTCTGACGACGACTTCTTGGTTTACTTCCAAGTAATCTTGTTGGCTTTGATGAAGTAGCGGCCAATTTGCTCAACCTGAAGGTTTCACAGACCTGGAACAACCCTAATTAATTTCTGGTAAATTCTGTTAACTACAGAATAACTCAATTCCGTATATACATTAGTTAACTTGATAAACTAATATAGCTATTTGTCAGCTGAACTAAGAAACAAACACAAATAGAGAATAAGGCGATAAGAAGTCAATGGGATGGGCCTATCGATCGGTTACCAATGACGACCATTCGTTAATAGCAAAAAATTCAGGGAATCCCTCCAGAAACAACTCTGACCGAATTACGACTTTACGACTTGGATGTCTGTACATACAGGAGTGTATGTTGGGGAGTGTATCTGTACATACAGGAGTGTATGTTGAGGAGTGTATCTGTACATACAGGAGTGTATGTTGAGGAGTGTATCTGTACATACAGGAGTGTATGTTGGGGAGTGTATCTGTACATACAGGAGTGTATGTTGAGGAGTGTATCTGTACACACAGGCGTGTATGTTGAGGAGTGTATCTGTACATACAGGAGTGTATGTTGAGGAGTGTATCTGTACATACAGGAGTGTATGTTGAGTGTATCTGTACATACAGGAGTGTATGTTGAGGAGTGTATCTGTACATACAGGAGTGTATGTTGAGGAGTGTATCTGTACATACAGGAGTGTATGTTGAGGAGTGTATATGTACATACAGGAGTGTATGTTGAGGAGTGTATCTGTACATACAGGAGTGTATGTTGA